>JAPYZC010002292.1:0-17016 GCA_030522665.1 Ichneumoninae sp. A BG-2022a
AGCACTTTTCATGTAGTTTAGTGTAAAAGTGGTGAATATGGCCCAGCCTAATCAACATGTAAATCAATGATGCATAGACCGGTCCATATTCACCTTTTTTACTCTACGTGAGAAAAACTTGAAACCTGAAGCATGATTTTGGGAGTCATAAAAAAGGCCTGCAGTATTGAAAATATGACGATCAATGTCTTTCCATACAGTAATATCGACAGCATCATAAAGGATGCTGGCCCCCTGTCTAACCCCTGGACCAATCCTTGCCACGGTGCTGTAATTTCCAATTCTGCATCGAGCTGTACTTCTTTTTATTCTCTTACACATCGGCCTCGGAGCATTCTCGGGGGCATAAGGTCGATTGATAAAATATTTAGATTCTATCTCGTGGTAGGCAAGCCTGGTGTGTGCGTCTAGATTTCCGCCCTCGTGTGCCCATGTGTGACGTTCGTCCAGGGAATCGCCGAGAGAAATGTGATTGCCAGTGTTTCGCTACAGACCTTCGGCAATTGACGGAGCGAGTGTCTGGAAGCTCGTCGGGCAGCGAAGCTGTTTTTCTATATGTCTACCTAATATCGTACGTTCAGATTGACTGGGCTTGTGTGCCGGTAAGTCGGCGCGTGAAGGCCTGTGGCGGGTAACGCGTTATCATTAATTGTATCTTGGTTATTTCTGCCTCGAGGGGAAATAAACTTCCTGGAACGAAAATTACCCACGCGAAGCCCTATCCGTCTTTCGAATTATTTTCGCATTATTACAACTGCAATGATAACCGACACCGCGGTACTACAATTAGCTTGACTTTCGATGCCTCGATAAACTACACAGTAAATAAATAGGTACGAACATTTCTTGTCCATAAACGTCCACAATTCTTTTCTTGTTAATTTTACAAAAAAATGTTGTCATTTTTACAAACAAAATTGTCAATTTTTCAAATAAATAAAAATTTTACAAATAAATATCCATTTTACAAATAAATATCCATTTTACAAATAAATATCCATTTTACAAATAAATATCCATTTTACAAATAAATATCCATTTCATTTTACAGAGTAATGTCAATTTTAGATAGATGTCTGTTAATCTAACAAATATTTTTTGTAAAATGATCACGGATATAATTGTGAACATTTGTGAACAAAAAAGTGTACTAAATGTACAAATTCTTTTTACAGCATACATGCGTGATCTCGACGAGTTAGTAAACCGCGAAGTGCACAGACTCACGCGACCACTCTCGACCCGAAGCATAGCGGGAATGCACGATAACATAAAAGCGCAGTAAAATGAAAAATTTACCATCGATTCGGTATTTCACACGAATAATATATGGAATCGAACATTGCCCCCCGATTGGTAATGATTATTTTACTCGACTGCTAATTTTCGGCTCGTTGACTCGATAAATTGTGCTGCAGTTATCAAGTATTCATAATTTTCGGGTTTGCAAAATGTGATTCCATACGAATACTTTAATGTATCGGGGAAAAATATAAGCGTTTGATTTGGGAGAATCGGACGGGAGAATCGGGAGGACAAAAGCTCGATGATCGAAGCGGGGCGAAGAGTCGTTGAGTGAACCAGAGGAAGAAAGGAATGAAAGTAAATGCGTGATCGAGAGTTGAAGGTCGCAGGGTGGGGGTGGAGCATTCGGGGGGGGGGGGGGATTCGAGCCTCGCCTGTTTCCGGACGAGCGCCAAGAGCGAGGAACAGAAATGAGGTGATTACGCTAGTTGCCTTTTTTTTCTCCTTTCCCCTCTATTTCCAACGCTCCCCTTCTTCCATCACTTGTCCGACGACGGGAGCAATCTCCGCTTCGAACAAACACTGACGGAACTGCCTCGATGGTCCTCGAGTCGAATGGTTGATAGACGGCGCGAGGTCCTGTTTCCTTTGCGCAATCGTTCCCCGACGGGTGGCAAAAAGGCTGCAGTCCGAAAGCAAATTAGGTGTGTTCTTTGATAGATTAGTCCGAAATGCACGGACGGGAATGTCCGGCCGCGCGTCAATGATTGAGGAGCGATGGACGCATCGCTGAAGTCAGGATGAATATAATCGCAGCATGTTTTCAGATAGTGCGGTAAATAGAGCACCAACCGTCAATCAGGGGGAGAGCAGGACAATTTTTCAATAACTTTTGGATGGGGCGGTGGTGATCAGTGTGGGGCAAAACTGGTTGAACATGCGGATGTGTCGTTGGGACGAAATGGGGAATCCAAAAATTATTGGAAAATTGAGTCTTGTCCCACTGTGCCATTTTGCCCCGCTCTCCCCTAGATTTCTTCCGTGGATTGACCGCTGCAGCAATTTCAGGAAATACATTCCAGTAACTTGGGACGGACTACAGCTGTGTACATTTATGTACGTTTTGTAGGTGGGGGAAGTTAACTCCCATTTTTAGAAATTCTAAATTTCAAAAGGTGCTCTGCGTTGTTCTAGGGTTGTTTTACGATGTTTCGAGACGATAAGTTTCTAAAATAAAATCCACAGCGATAAGGGGAAAAATCACTTTTTGTCCCAAACACCCCACTTTTTAAAACAAAATCATTGGCTGTTGTTCTAAGTTGTTGTTAATATTGTGTCGAATTCGGCATATCGCAAAATCAAAAATACGCGAATAGAAAAAAAAAAAATTCCAAAAATGTTTTTTTGGAATTTCAACTAATTTATGACTACCAATCATTATACCAATCTCAAAGAATCGTCGACAGACTAAGAATATAATTTTCTATCAACCGAAAAAAAGCTCGAGACGGACCATATTCACCATATTGACCCTATAAACGTGTCTCTATATCTTTGTCATACTCCTCGTCCCCCCGCAAAGATTCTCCCCGCTTCGTCGCGCGGCCTGCGCCGCGATCGTTCGCGATCGACCGTGGATCGTGCTCGATCGCCGTGCGTCGCACAGCGGAGACACGCATAGAGAAACGGAGACTCGGTAACTGTGCCGAAGGAAATCGCAAGCTCGCACCGGTGCGCCGAGGTGACGTTGCGCGAGTGGTCGGCACGCGACGGCGGTCGCTGCGCCGGTCGTCGGAACGGTAGGGTGTTTTCGGGCAGGGGTTGCGATTTTCGCCGCAGATTTCCGTCAGATTCTGAAAAAAAAACCATCTCAGCGACCAGCCCACTATCAGACAGATTGTCCCCAAATTCACGCTTAACTTTCCTACGTAAATTCAATGAACGAAAGACTCCATCTCAGTCCAGCCGCTTGCCGTTTCTCCAATTCTCCCCCACCCCCCGCCTATCGCCTTCAGCTACCCCCCTCCCCCGTCCCCCCGCCGCGACATCGCTCCAAACATCCTTAACAAACATATCATACGTCATACTCCTCGCCCCCCCCGCAAAGATTCTCCCCGCTTCATCGCACGGCCTGCGCCGCGATTGACCGATGATCGTGCTCGATCGCCGTGCGTCGCCCAGCGGAGACACGCATAGAGAAACGGAGACTCGGTAACTGTGCCGAAGGAAATCGCAAGCTCGCCTCGGTGCGCCGAGGTGACGTTGCGCGAGTGTTCGGGACGCGACGGCGGTCGCTGCGCCGGTCGTCGGAACGGTGGGGTGTTTTCGGGCAGGGGTTGCGCGTTCGGTCGCGGCGGGTGCGACGGAGGCGGAAGCATCGTGCGCCGGTGGTGAGCGAGGGAGCCTCTCCGTTTCCACGTTGGGACGTTCGCGTACGAGGGAGCTGGAGTGCACGTTCACACACACGGCGAGGCAACGGAGCGTCGAGAGAGGCCGCGTCGGGATCCGCGGATGCGAGCGAACGAGACGCGACCACCGGGAAGGGGACGCAGACTCGGCGGAGCTCGGCCGGCTTCGCAACGATTGGCGGAGCGAGCCGCGGGTGGGGGCACTGGGGTTTCAAACCTGCGTCCGCGGCCTCCTCGTCGGTGTCGGAGACTCACTGCTCCACAGCTCGCGGGATCCGCGCCAGTTGTGTCAAGCTAGGCGATCGAGTAGGACGCTCTTTAATCGTTCCACCTTCAAATCTCTCTCCCAAACCGTCCGCCTGTTCGCTACCAGAGCCACCACGCGCACACCAACCACCAACCACCACACCACAGCCATCACGATTAACCAGCAACAATCACCGACGCTACAAGAGTGACCCAACAAAAACCCATCGCCCGCCGTCGCTATCGCTCTCACCGTCGCGCCAGTAACTCTAACCGCCTCTCGCTGTAATCGCAACAAGTACCAAAAAACATACAAAGCAAAAAATTAGAGATAACCAGAGATAAACCAGAGTCGATCCTGTACAACCCGAAGCCAAAGAATCATCCCCCAGGTGCACTGTGCGCGTTACGTGTTGGCTGTGCATGCGGCTGAGGATCGAAGGGGAATACCGGTGTCCGAGGTCTCCCGCCTCGTCCTCGCACCGCAATCGCGCGATCGTCGCAGCCCGCCGCGCCACGCCGTCTCGACCGGCTCTCGAGATAAAAGCGTGGAGAGGAAGGGGCGAGGAAGGAGCTCGACGGACGCGACCGCTCCGCAGAGAAAAGAAACCCGGCTCCACGCTCCGATACCTCCGAGCGCGACTGCGGCCCGGATCGACACACACGCGCACGCACGCGGCCGGCTCAGTTCGCCGAGAACCGCCGATCGCGCCTTGAGGCCCGCAACAGAGCTTATGCCATACTCGACTGTGGAATTCTTTTTTTTTTTTTGAGATCGTCCTTCGCTGGTGAAAGACCGCGAGCGGAGAACGTGCGCGATCGACCGGAACCACCGAGTTCGAGGGTGAACAAAGTTTAAGAGTCTTCGTCGTGATATCGGCGAATACGATTACCTTAAAAAAACAAAAACCAGACCCATCAACCCTTCCCGATCGAAGCGCGATCGAACATTGCCATCAAACCTCGCTCCTCGTTGCACCGGAAAACTCGCTGCACTCGCGCACTACCCCGTAGACCCGAGGCTGCGATATATTTATCCGTATTACCGTTAAAGTATTACTAAAGTAAGTAAAATAGTAAGCGTACCTTGAAGAGTCGGAAAGGGCTTGAAGAAAAGAATAGAAAGAAATAAAATCTAAAGAAAAGAAGCGAAAAAAACAATAATAAATAAGTACACTAAACACTAAGGAAATGTTTCTCTGAGTGGACAAAAGAGAGAATCGCGTGAAGACAATCAAGTAACATTTAATGCCGGTCTCTGTCGAGAAACGCGAAGTCGATTAAAGAAGAACAAAAAAAAAAACAAAACAATCATCAATTGCAGTTGAAGAGAGGAAAGTTTGTTCAGGGTGACAGACTCGGAACT
Source organism: Ichneumoninae sp. A BG-2022a (assembly GCA_030522665.1). NCBI lineage: Eukaryota > Metazoa > Arthropoda > Insecta > Hymenoptera > Ichneumonidae > Ichneumoninae sp. A BG-2022a. Next base: position 5,266 of record JAPYZC010002292.1, read on the forward strand.
TTCGAGCACTTCCATGCGATCCTCCAGCCTCTGTGCAGAAACGTTGATAACTGTACACAGGTCTTTCCAGATATATATATAAATATTATATATATATATATGTCCTTTATGTCTACAAAAAATATTTCTATGTACGTATACACATACCTTTCTGTCTCCGGATAATTGGGTCAATTTCGCACGTATCCGAGAAAGAATTGCGAGCTCGAAAGTTCTCAGTCTCGTTCGTATCTCGGCTCTGTCTGGTACTTCCGTAATATCCTCTCCGTCACTTCTTCGGTCTGCGATATCGCACATTTTTATCTCGCCTTCTCTCTTCACGGTATTTTTGTTGTTTGTCTCGTGTCTGCGCGTCTCGCTTTGTCGCTCGAGTTTGCGTTTGCGCGAACGACAAAGACGCCAGGGACGAAGAAAATTCGCTCACCTCGTGACAATCATTTCTAAGTCAGCAATCGCGAGCTCTCGGCTCCATAACACGCGTTATCGTTGTTCAGTCGACCCGACAATCCCGCTCAATCGCACGTACAAATATTGTATTATTCTCGTACACGCCGAGTTTCTTTATCGTAGCGCAACTCGGCAATATACACACATATATATATCTACAGACACGTACACACATATATATGTATACAAATAAATCTCTATCGTTGTATCTCACTTGTACCTACGTCGTTTCAATTATAGTTTCGTCGCAATTAGCGAACCCTTGGAAAAATTTTGCGCGGTCGTTAACCGCGGTGAAATCTTAAGTCGCGAAGGGTTAGCGAGGTAGTTTGAGATTCGCGCGCTCCGCACCGGACAATCATTCCGTCACTCGTCCCAGTCCAGAGTTCTGCGGCCGAGTGAAGCTCGCATCAATTCTCACCCCGCATTGCGAGTCCAAGTGAAAGAGTCAGTCATTATAGTGCAGACTATCGGGGTAAATTTTGAGAAAAGTAAAAAAAAGAGGACGACAGGAAGTTCTCGCGTTACATATCGAACCCAATCCCAAGAGTACCCAAAAGTCTTCGAGTCACTCGTCCCCTCCCACGAATCCCAGAAGTGAATGAACCGAACGGCGACGAATCGATTCCACGAGAAGTGATCGCCAAAGAGAGAAAGTCAACCACAGCGCGCCGGTTGCCAATGACGTCGGGAAGTTAATAAAGAGGAAGAGGAACACTTTGCAAAGGGGGTTTAGAGAGTGTCGTCGGCGAGGGAAGAGGCCAGTGTCGCGGTGCTCGAGTGAAGAGGTTGTCTGGAGTGGACAAAAATCTCGGGGGATCAACAGGCTGAGGGAAGAGGCCAAAGACGCTGAAGTAGAGGGCGGAAGGGGTCTGCGGGAGAATAAGCGGAGAGATAAGGGGGTTCGTTCGGAGGGAGGCTCGGCAGCGGAGGAAGCGACAGGAGGGAGGGTCGCAGCGGCGCGAGGAGGGCGGAAGTTGTTGGAGGGTAGTGGAAGTTCGGGTCGGGTCAAGCTGTGGTGGTCAGTGAGCGGTGGTCCTCGCGGGTCGGGTGTAACCTGGAATTTCGGTGTAAATCTCGTGCCACTGAGGTTTTGCACGGTACAGCGAGGGAACGCGGCAACGGGGCTCGTGTCCCTGCTGAAGGCGCGAACGGCCCTTGGCGCGGTCCCGGCAGCCTGCTCGCAGGTCGTTGGTGTCGGTGCCAACACCGCTGGAGGCAGCTACGGCGGTAGTGGAAGCAACAGCAGCAGCAGCAGCAGCATCGAGTCCTCCCTGTCGACGTCGACCAAGTCGTCGTACGAGATAACCACCGCTGAAGGAAGCCGCACAGCTACCACCACGTATTTTCATTCGTACTCGTTCGTGCCGGGAGGTGCGGTACCCCTGCCCGCGCCACTGCACACGGCCGGATCGGGGGTCTCGAGCCACCTACTCGGCCAGCAGACCTGCAACTTCGCCTGCACCTGCACGTGTACCTGCACAGCCAGTATAGTATCCGCTGCGGCAGCGGCGGCCGCAAACGCAAACGCAGCTGTAGCAGTCGCGGCACCGCAACATCCTCCACCCCTGCATCAGCATCATCGGGCGCTCGGCACGGCAACCGCCACTGTTCTGCTGCAACCGGTCGATCAAATCAAGGACGCTATGGTGAGCGATCAAACGATTGTTGTTGTCAGTATTGTTTTGTTTTGTTTTGTTACTATTTACGGGCCGTATCCCTTTAGTTACTTCGTTGCACCCACGAGTTCCATCCATCACACTCCGTGCCAATGCCGGAACTCGGGTAACGTGCATTTGCGGCTGTGGCCGACTTAAGATTTAATAGAAATACTCGCATTCGCCTGAGACGTAGGGAAACCACAGAAAACCTACGTCGAGTATAGCCGGCTACTGGCTGATCCCCGAAGCTCAAGTTTTAACGTGCACAGCGTGGCCCCGACTCACGACAGTATACACTGCTGCGCGCTGCTGGTCACCGAAAAACTCTCGCCTAAACCGGGGATCGAACCCGAGCCTCCCGGTCGCCGGTCGTACTAGGCTAGCACGGTAGCCGCTTGACCACCGGTGCCGGCACCGGTGGTATTGTTGTATTATTGTAATGGGAGGGTAATTAGTTTTACGCGTGCAGAGCCCATCATCGACGATCCTCAGTCGGGGCGAAGGTGGACGATGGTTGGGGGTTGGCGAAATTGGAATGGCGTTCGGCGAGCGCGTTGATTCCACGCGGATTTAACCCAGGCGCAGGGTGCCGAAGCTTTGGTAGGCGTCGAACGATGAATTACTTCCAACGTTTGCCGTGTAAACAGAGAAGTTCACGGCGCCGAGAGAGGATCCCGCCCGCTATCGCGCACCCATCCATTCGTCTCGCTCGCTCGCTCCTCCGCTGACGCACACAGACCTCACCAAGTTTGCTCGAGCTGTTGCGGCAGCACGGCTGCCGATGGGGGGAACGCAAGAACCCCCGGAGTAACACCTAGCACGGCCCTCCGCCGCTTACGGTAACATCCTCTTTAATCTTCCGATCGACAAGTGTCGAAAGCCATCTCTATCCCGTTACGTGATCCAATATTCTCGCTCGACGAGCCGAAACGAACCCCTCGCCGAAGATTGTATTGTCCCCGATACGCTTCCTATCCGCGCGCTCTGTAATAAGCCCGGATGAACTTCCCACCGAGTCTCCTCACCGAACGTCTGAGACCGCAAGACATCAGTGCCAATTACCCGCGTCCGACAATCCAAGACCGAATCTATTCCTGTATTTGCTTTCGGCCAATGGGGTATCGGCGACCGTACGTAGAGCTTATTCAATCTCCAGCTCCCTGACGTGGAACCAAAGTTAACACGTCACGCGACTTTGTGTCGAACAATTAGACTTTGAAGGGATCGTGAGATGTCGTGAAATTGCGGCCCGCGCGTCTGAATCGAAGAGACATCGGATGAATCTATATGAAAGCGAGGGGTCGTTAATCCCGTTGGGCTGGCCCGGTGGAAGCCTCGGGGGTGGTAACGACCCTTGGATCCCGCACAGCTTTGGGCTTTTCCTTCCCCCCTCTCGTGCTCGACCTCCCTTATTTACACCCTCGGTAAAGCGGGTCATTGGGATGGTCCGGAGCGGTAAACCGCCAACAAAACCAGTGTCCAACTGCTATTTCTCCTTGTCGCGTCTTCTGGTCCTCTGCCAGTATCTCTGTTACCCGACTGCGCGTTTGTTCGTGGAATTTCTCCTCGGCGACCGGGGTGCGCCGATGTAGGCGAAAGCTCCGGTGGAACGGACGGACGTGAATCTCCCTTGGTCGAGAGTCTTGAGAGGTTTTGTGGGTCCTGTCTCGCGAAGCTTTGACACGGAACGGAGATGCGCAATGCTTGCGCTCTGTACAGTCTAATTAGGTTAGTTCGTGTTTAGCGAGTCTCTGATTTACTAGGTGTGAGTATGATGGAGCAGCTTGAAAGAGCGGGAAAATCGTAGAACACTGATAAAAAAATACGATTAAATCGACTAAAGATTCGGGCAGGACGTTCAAATAAATATTGCGTTGATAAAGCTTAAAAATTTGATAGTTCAACAATTTTTTCGATAATTTCACCGAAATATTTTCGAGGCGTTAAAATATTTTGTTCTAGCAATAAAATATTTATTTGGACGTCCCTGCCCGAATCTTTAGTTGATTCAACCGTATTTTTTATCAGTGCATAAATAAGGAGACAACGAAAGGAGGATAAATGAAGCGGTTGCTGTCGGAGCGGTTTGTCGATGAAATATCGTATCGCGGATGCATCAATGTATTTTCTCCATTCGTTTTACTCTCGAGTGTACGGAAGAAATTTAATAAATGGTGTCGCGATGTATAAACGTTTGAAATACGCGTCCGCGGCGAGATAGCCGCATTCTAGTTTCATTCTTACCCGAGAGACACTTCGAAGCCCGTCTCATCGATTCTCCCTTCTGGAGATCTCAAGAGTTTCAAGGAACAATGGGAGCGAGAGGGTTGGTTTGTCGAAGATTAATTCTCTAGAGGCTTCGCTACGAGTTAAGTACCTGGAGGACCGGAGAGAGCGCGAAAAGAAGCGGAAGAACCCGTCGGAGGGTGAGACCATCTGAATACCATGAATGGGTCATTAGGTGCACGACGAATCGAATCGGAGGAGTCTCCGGACTCTCCTTCCCCGATTCTTTAAAGGACGCTGTGCGGTGGTCCACTTCACCCTTTCCCTCGCCACGAACGAACGATCCGGGATATTGGTGTAAAGTGCACTGTCATCCGCGGACAATGCGATACATTATAGTATTTCCTCTTTTGCGTTCATCCTGTTGCCCACCAACTTAATTTTGCAAAAATGGTACGAAGATTTTGGTTTGTTATTGTATTTACGAGATCAACTGGTGGTCACTCATTGGTGGCGAATAGTCACCTATGCAAAGATAGCGAATCGTCACTTCTGCAAAGATAGCGAATCGTCACTTCTGCGAAGATGACGAATGGTCACTTCTACGATAGTGGCGAATCGTCACTTCTACGATAGTGGCGGATCGTTATTTCTACGAAGTTGGCGAATCGTCACTTCTACGTAGATAGTGATTCGTTACTTTCACAAAGATGGCGAATCGTCACATCTACGAAGATAGTGAATCGTTACTTTCACGAAGATGGCGAATCGTCACTTCTACGCAGATAGTGAATCGTTACTTTCTCGAAGATGGCGAATCATCACTTCTACGAAGATGGCGAATCGTCACTTCTACAAAGATAGTGAATCGTTACTTTCACGAAGACGTCGAATCGTCACTTCTACAAAGATAGTGAATCGTTACTTTCACGAAGATGGCGAATCGTCACTTCTACGAAGATGGCGAATCGCCACTTCTAAGAAATTGGCGCCACCTTATTTTCTTCGGTATGCACACAATGTTGATGGATGCATTGATAAAAATTGCAGAATGAAAACTACCACCATTCACAACCGTGCCATGATTCATTGATCGCGTACGACTGTCAATGAAATGAGTACGTATTCCAGCAAGTGACTTTGGCATTTACCCCTGATTTCCCGAGCGGGGATGTATCTCGAGCTGGAATTCACGACTTGAGCTGGTCCTTCGAGCGAATAAAATTCCTTTTGATTGTCCCCGAGTATCGCAGTAGTGGTTGTGCATACAATTCATTTCATAGTTCCGTGTATTAGACGCATGATGAAATCCTCCGTTGGTGCAAAACCGGCACAGGAAGCTCAATTGCGTTTGTCTTCCCGCCTCTGTCGGGGCGAGTACAATCTGCTGCGCGAGTGCACTGTACGGAAGTGCAAGCTAACTCTATGCGCGAACGCATCGGCCACAGATAAACTCACCGAGAGGCGCACACAGCCGTAGTATTGTGGGGCAAAGTGGACGCCACTGTAGTGGAGAACGTATATAAAATTGGTGTTAGGTGGGTGGTTAATATACTGTCCGCGCATGTGAGCAGCTGCACGGGTACTGCGAGCAGCAATAGCGGCAGCATGCTCGGACGGTAATCTAGCGCTGCTGCTTCTGGCTTGTCTCCTAATACATTCGGTGACAGACGGTCATCCACACATGAACTCCACGGATACGCACAGTGTCTGGAAGGCACGGCGAGTAATACGGAAGTCGTCGGCGACTCGGATCTGAATATCGCCGCGGGCATCTTTGCTCCGCCGAGTTGCCTAACGACGCTTCGTGAAGTATGCACAGCATGCACACAGACTGACGGACTACCACTGGGGTTACGAGCCCGCGAGTCAGCGAGTTGTGGCGAGTCACGAGACCCAGGCGGCATCGCGCGCCAAGTAAATTTGTATGCGGGGCTCGACGAGTCTGTTTCGAGGAAATCAGATGGAAAGTATTGGTGCACATGTAGACTACTGGCCATTGATGCCTGGTTTTTCTGTTTTGCTGGATATCTTGTCGAAATGGGGCCATGCATATCAAGGAAGAAATTCAGCAAGTGGATGTCTCGCTGGATGTCTTCGATGCCGTTAACGAGGTTGGAGCGAGTGGTGTTCATTTAGCCTAAATTCGAGAAATTCGGGCAAGAATTGCAAACACTTCCCGATGTTATAAAAATCTGACAAAATTCATACTTATTATAGGCGCTGAAAAGATTCATTTTGCATAATAATAATTTCAAAATTTTGATTTTTCTTGTTTTTTACATTGAAAAATGTGCAACAGTCAAATAAAGATAAAAATCTGAAAAAATTCATACGTATTTCGGAAAGTGAACGAATCATTTTCATTTTAAAAAAAGTTGAATTACCACATATTTTAATGAACTATTTTTTTTCGACAATTTGTTAATAACATTTTGAAATTATTATTATGTAAAATTAGTCTTTTCAATGCCTATAATAAGTATCAATTTTTTCAGATTTTTATAACATTGGGAAGTGTTTGCAATTCTTGCCCGAATTTCTCGAATTTAGGCGAAATGAACACCACTCGCTCCAATCTCCTTAAGCCTTTGAAGGGTACTCGCACATGTATCGCCATTGATGCCTGGTTTTTCTGTTCTGCTTGATATCTTGTCGAAATGGGATCATGCATATCAAGCAAGAAATTCGGCAAGTGGATGTCTCGCCGGATGTCTTCGATGCCGTTAAGCCTTTGAAGCAAACTTTTATTTACTATTTACAAGTATGAAGTTTTAAATACATCGGTTGGTTATTAATGCATTTTTTTCAAATTCAAAGAGGTGTTTATCATCTGTGATACGACTCTTTGGTAAAAGAGGTGTATCTAAAATGTTGCTTCAAATGGTAAAGACATCGAGCAAGATATCCAGAAAGACAACGCATCAATGACGGGCAGTGTAGGTACATATGGCAAGTTCTTCTACTCCAACAATATGGTTAGGAATTAAATTGGGCGGAAGCGCCTTTACCTTTGTCTTGCGACTGCTTCCTCTGGTCTGGCTAGGTCCAGGGAGATATTTCACTTGTTCATCATGCTACGACGAAACTCACGGAACTCCGCCGCTCTTTGCGTTGGTCGAACCGCTCGGGCGCACAGTCATTCAAAAACGAGAGCTCGAGAAGTCCGATTGCAGTGCCAGCGACACAATTGTTGGCAGTCGATGTACTAATTCAGATCTCGGCAGACTCGCGTCCCTGCTCCTCTCGCAGAGTTGCAAACGTCTGCCGGAGTGCCGACAATCGTGCCGTTTACCCTGCCCTGTTTCGGATGACGTCATCTTTCTGTTTCCGCATCTACCTCTGTTTCTGCTTCCACGCATGCCGCGCTTTTGCTGCGGAACTGAGAAACCCGGATCCGGACTAGTAAGATTCCCCGAGGCTTAAACTCAGGCTTAATTAATTTACTGCGGAAGGCCCGTAGATCCTGTTCAAAATTCCTGTGGTCACCGTGAAGCACCTGCTGTGCTGTGTCTGTCTCGTGGGCATTATATTGTACCGCGCAATATTACCCCTTGTGTTCCATCATGCTGTCTTTGATAAAGTGATTAGCATAATTAATACTGAAGCTCCATGGTTTCAACCGAAAAGCTCACTCGCGCGTTATGCGTTTTCAGCTGCGTACTGTCTTTGTGATCCTTAGTACGACAAATGTAATGAAAAACATGTTTGGCAATTTTGGGATCATCATGATTGGTAGATAATTCTATGATATTTTCTTATGATCGAGACGCCAACCGTACATTGCTGTTCATGAATGCCCGGGTTTTCTCTCGTCTTGCGGATATCTTGATAGATGTCTTTCTGGATATCTTGATAGATGTCTTTCTGGATATCTTGATAGATGTCTTTCTGGATATTTTGATAGATCACTTGCTAAATATCTTGATAGATGTCTTGCTGGATATCTTGATACATGTCTTGCTGGATGTCTTGCTGGATGTCTTGCTGGATGACTTGCTGAATGTCTTGCTGGACGTCTTGCTGGATGACTTGCTGGATGTCTTGCTGGATGTCTTGCTGGATGTCTTGCTGGATGTCCTGCTGGATGTCCTTCTGGATGTTCTGCTGGATGTTTTGCTTGGTATGTTCGACCCCGTTAAGACATGAAGCAAGATATCCAGCAACATAGAAAAATCAGAAAAACCAGGCATTCATGAACAGCATTATACCTGGGAAAAGTGAACTGCCACGATCTTTCTCGTATTCATCACGACTAAGTCCGTTCGAAGCCTGATCTTATCGATTCATAGCTATTCCGAGATTCTGAATGGGGTCGACGGGAATATATATCCGAATAGGAATGAGAGTAATGTTTTAAATGGGTCAATTGAAATTCTCCGACGTTATACTTAGCATGCTTCAACGTACAGGGCGGAAACTGATATATCCGACGTACAGAATACATCGAAATCTGCATCCGACAGAATGGACCATTCGTCCCGAAGGTCATAACTCCGGAAACTCCATAGCCGTCCATCCTTCTCGCGCGTGAGTTAAAAACGATTTACGACTGAAATAGTTGGAAAAGCAAGGAAAACGACCGTGGTTTTCAGTTTGTTCGACGGGTGGTCGGTGAGACGCTATCGAGAGATAGAAAGAACCAAAGGATGGAAAGAAGGTATCGCAATATTGTGGCGAGAGCGACGCGCCTCGAGGCCTCGAAGAACGACCGAGAACCGTGTAGTCGACGTGCAGTCGTGGACCCGAGAGAATTCAAAGACGCAGTGTGTTTCCATGCGCATGCATTTCAGTTTACGGCGCGTCTTCCGAGTCCGCATGGGCGCCTCAGTTTTTTACGACCCGTGCGGTATGGCTTCGAGCGGGCTGTCTGTCCGTGATATTTTGATTTCTCGCTTTTTCCGCAAGAAGCTTCAGGAAAAGAATGCGTGCGAGAACAGTAACGGTGCGAGCCAATTTTAGAATCTTGATTCTCGAAGTTCGAAGAGTCTTCGAGGCTGTGCGACGCGGCTGGCAGGGCAGATGCAGCGCCCGCATACTGGCGCTTTAAGAGCCTTAAGCGTACTTCGGGTATGAGAAAGGGCGAAATTGCCTCGTGTGACTCGGTCGAGTCTCCGGTCTAGGCCCGGTTTCCAGCGCAGTCTCGAAAGTACTCCAACTACCCTTATGGACCGCGCGAAGTAAGGCGGGCGCCTTTTGCGGCTTGGTAAAACGTTCCGGTCGGAGCGGGGAGGAACCGGAAAGCAAGGAAATGAAGGCGAACGGGAAGAACAGAGCCAGAGGACGAAGACGAGAGACACGATAGAGTTTAGAATGCGATAGCTGGGCGGCGGAGCTGCGGCGACGAGCGGCGGGGAAGCCACGAGCACGGAACTCTGGGAGGGAAAATGACGACGTTCCATAAGATTATACCAGCCGCGTCATAGAAACTGGCGGTGCTCGACTCGATGACAAGCCGCCAGAGCTCGTGAGCTTCCACGATCTTGCGTCTCTTGCCATCCACTGAAACTATCCGGCATAAAGTGCATCCACTACACGTCCCGGTCTATATCGGTACAACGGGTGGTCGACCGTTGTGTGTACACGCGCTTACCGCCGTGCATTCTCCTCGCCTCTGTCGGTACCTCTCTTCCGACGTATCTATTACCGCGCCTCGTAATCATCGCGCGACTCGTACACCCCGCGGAAACCAACGGAAATAGTTTGTTCAATCTGGGAATAAACTCGATGCGCGCGAACCCACGTTTGCAGTTGGTCTCCACATGCGGTGTATTTGGAACTCACATTAAACTACCTACGCACACAAACTTTACCCATTTTTGGTTTGTTTCATTCCTCTGTCATTGCCTATTTGGCTGTTCACTGATAACTGATTTTCGGGACACGCAAAGAAATTCTCTGAATATCTTTTGGAGTCAGGCAAATGATTAAATAGAGATTTTCTTAAAAGAAAAAAGAATGATTTTTAACAAACGAGATTGAAGAAAAAAAATCGGAAACGAGTTAAATCGTATGAGCGGAGTAATGGTTTAACGATTTATACACTCATGTATGCGTGTTATATAGTAGAATGTAGTAAAAAAAAATGTTATCAAAAAAACTTACACCGTCTTTCTTTTTCTATATGTTACTCAAAAATAAAATGTGAAAAAAAGAAATACCTATTGCGCTCTTGGAATACAATGAAACTTAGTTCATTGCGTCATAAGAAAGTACGTACCAAGTATATTTTTTTCATTTCCTTTTTGGAGTAATATATAGAAAGAGAAAGACGTTTTTTCGATTTCAACATTTCTTTAATATACATCTATTATATTACAGACATACATTTATGTATACGTTTTTAAACCCTAACTTGCTTCATACGATTTAACTTGTTTTCGATTTTGTTTAGAGCTCCTTTTGTTAAAAATCTTTATTTTTTTTGAGAGAAAAGGTAAAAAAAGAGACGCGGTAGTCTCTTAAAAAAAAAAAAAAAAAAAACGGAGTGAAGCAAGTAAGTTACACTCAAAGATTTTCGGCTCACGCAAAAATCTCCAGAAATTTCGAATCACCGCCAAAATGCACGATTTCATTTGCGAATTGAATCGCAATAAAAATACTATCGTATCGACGACGTCCGACTGAACTGTTCTACGAAGCTGGGCGGGATGAGCGGAGAGTGAAGAAAGGTATGAGGAAGGTAAAAAAAAGAGGATAGTGGAAGCGAGATGTTCCTTAGAGCGCCGGGAGGGTAAATCGTGTTGGATCGCTCCGGCGCGCTTTGGCGATAATTGGTATTGGATCGTCGGTGAGTTAGTGGCCGGAGGGGTGCTGGCTGCTACTTACCGCTTAAGGGTAGAAAGTCGAATGAGAGAGCGAGAGTGAGCCCCCTGGGTTGTGAACGAGAAGGCGGCGGAGCGAAGGAGCTGGAGGAGGGGTCGCCGCTGTCGACGGATAACGTGCCCGACGTATTAGGTAATTGTGGGGGCGAGTTAGGAAACGGTTGATTTATATAACCGGCACGTGACGCTGGGGAGGAATTATCGTTAGCTCGGATAGCTTGCTCCTTCGTGTGATGCGAAGTCTGCCCGCTTAGTCGAAATATCGAACCTGTCCTTCTTCCGTTCATCTTCGCCTCCTTAGCGTCGTAGTCTCGCTTGCTCATCTCTTCATACATAAAGTTCAACCCCTAACCGTAATGGGTGGGTAATAGGTGGCGTTTCTGACCTACGATCAGCAAGATACTTTGTACGTAGGGGAGGCCGGGGACAAAAGTAACACGGGTCAATTGTAACAAGCGGCTGCGCAACGCTGCGCATGATCGGACGCATCGGAAATGAAGTGAGCAACATTATAGACATCACCTTATGGCCATGCAATCACCTCATAGCTGAGTTTTCAAAAATACCAATTCGCCGAAACCAAATGTGATTCG
>JAPYZC010002293.1:0-18566 GCA_030522665.1 Ichneumoninae sp. A BG-2022a
TCACACTTGGAGTTACCGTGTGTGAGTGACCGATGTATATATCTGGAGCTTCGTCTCGTCCATGTTTTTTTCCCTTCTCGTCGAAACATACAAAGCCGGCAATCGAACCGTCGACCTCCCGATGCTTAGGTCTTAGAGGCGAGCACGCTAACCACTAGACCACCGCACCGGTTCCGTTAAAGGGTTGAAAATCAAAGTACTGATCAATCGCTATTTAACGATTGAAACTCGAGCTTATATATTGTTGCCTAACGATAATTTTTACTTTCTGTATTCCATGCAAAGTGTTTAAGGAAAACAAGCGTTGTTTCAGTATCAAGTTCGGAGCTGTAGACTTTTTTTTCAATCAGGAATTGTTTTTACATTATTTTCTGACTTTAATTGAATTTTTCTAAAAAAAAACTCCGTCGTATTGGATTATCATTCTTGAAGATATAGTTTATAGATATCTTGTTATCGAACAACGTTTAATTTCAAGGGGCTTCCCACTTAATAATTGAAAAGTTACCTAGACCGATCGTCTATGCGATTCGAAATAATGTCGCGGTAAGCGTAGAGACGCGATTGGACGCTAGGGAAACGCAAACGGTGGTAAATGGTTCACCTAATGACTCTGTTATAGTAATTGCATTACCGAATTATTATAATTATTAATACCAAGAGCGTTCGGTCTGGTTATCGTCTAATAATGTAACGAGTACGCGTGTGCAATTGCAGCATTGACCAGGTGTCTGACGCGATTCCGGTAAGCCATGTAAAATTGTATATCGCTTATATGTAAAATACCCGTACCTCACGCTTATCCATTGATTTGGATAACGAATCCGATTATACGTGTACATATAAAAATAGCCACACGCTACGCCGGTTTAAGTTGCGTTGATGATAATCAGTACATATCCATTGCGAACGCCTCGTACACCGCCGTTTTGAAAACTAGAAAAAGAAGAACAAAGAACATTGACCATAAAAATCTGTTAGTCTTCTGCAAAGTAATCGAATATGACACTTCGAAAAAAAATCATGAAATATTATTACTATTATATATATATATACCGATTATTATACGATCTTTCGATGTTTCAAAATAACTCGCAAGGCTTGTACTGTAAATTTTTCTCTAAGTTTCTTATTTATCAGATGCAATATTGGCGGCTGTTAGAATACTGAATACAAATATACATCTATTTAAGATAAAAAAAATGTTTCTCGATTTATTGCCTCCCCAGTAACTAATAAAAATAAGCCAACAAATGTCGCTCAGTTCGGAGCGTTTTGGATTGAAAATTCAGGTGTTTTTTTTGTGGATTTGAAAAAGTCTCGATGGCGAACTGGACGTGGCTGGATAGTGTGCCGAGCGTGGATAACTCGAGGAAAGAAATACCGAAGATCATTGGCTATCGGCACGCAAATCACGCCGACATACCGCGCATTTGTCAGATGATGCGGACCGAAACTTACGATGTGTTTGGCGACGTTGAACCCGGTAAAGTTTTGTAAGTCGCAAATTCATTTCGTTATCTCGTATCGAAGAATTTTGTATTAAAAAATCTGTTCTCTTTCATACGATCGAACATTGCGAACAGCGAAAGGGCTTGCGTATCGTTGGTGCAGATCAACGCTGAACAGGAAGTGGTATCGAGCGTCAGTCTCTGCAATTTTCCCAACGTGCCGTCTGTGCCGGCTCACGATTGGCTCTCTTGGATCGCGACGCATTATGGGTGAGGGGACACTGCGATTACCTTGGAACGGACGATTCACTGAATGATTTATTGCGCCGATCGCGTTCGACGATCGAGAACAGGCTGCCCGGCATAATGGAGAGAAACACGTTGTTCATTCATCTCCTCGTTTGGGACACGCGATACAGCGAGACATTCTTCAAAGATCTCTTGAACGGAATTTTCACCATCACTTCTTACTGTCTTCACGTTATAATGGTCTTCCCACCGGGACTCGAAACAGGAAGGGACTTGTTCGAGGAAAATATGACCAAGACACTTCCCAGAGGCAAGATAAAATACAACGGAGCGCAGACTCTGTACCTCAGTCTGAGACATCGACACAGGCCGAAATTGAAGATCAGACGAGTCGTGTACGTATCCCTGCATCAATTTTACATCCGCCAAAGACTGATGTAATGAAAATATTGCCTAAAATGTTATGTGTTATTCGTTTAAAAAAGCAATCTTTTTATTTCGATCAGTTTTATTTATCAATTTTCTTCGCCAGGACCAATTATTATCATTATTATTATTTATGTACAGAAAATACGTTTTCACTCAGTGCATCTGCTTCTATCATATATGCTTTACATATGCCTCAGGACACGAATAAAACAACACTATTCTATTCTTCTAATATATTCTATACAATGCTCTTCACGTAAAATATATAAATCAATTTTATTCCAAATATATTTGTTGTCGGCTGCTTGGATTGCATTTGTCGGTATTGCGTTCCATTCATCTTCTACCGTATTGCATAGAATGTGAATAAATTTATTTTATTTATTTTATTTATTGACGGAGTAACTCCTTTATGCAATTTTCAAGTCGTGAATCACAAACACAAGCATACAAAATTTGAACTTATAATACTACTATAGAGTTTGAACATATAGTACTATATAATACATAATTCGGAGTAACATTTTTTGTTACAAAAATAACGTCAGATACATATGACTATATATATGACTATAAATATAAGTTTTTATTGAATAAAAAAAAAAATGTTTCCTTTCATATTACTTGACGATAGAGAGGAAGACAACGACGATTTGATACCGATAATAGATGCCGAATCGAAGTGTCTCAGAGAACTCTACGGTGATTTTTACATAAGCGAAATGATGCGCCACGTAGAGGAGGGCACTCGTCAGTTGATTGTAGCTGAGAGCGAGGGTTTGGCCACAGGCGTTATGTGTCTCAACAGCACGGTAGATGTGGATCTGCTGAACGCAAACTTCGAGCTCGCACCGTACAACGCCCTTCGAAAAAATCTCTTGGACGATCCAACAATTTTGAACTCACCCTCTTCTGTGTCTTCCGTTGTAAATAAAACTGCGAGCGAAGTTTTGTTGATGGAGGATGCAAAGGATCGGGAGAAACGGCGCTTCAGTCTAGCCGTTGCTCGGACAATGCGCTCTGAGAGTCAGGACAACGAAGATAGCGATCAGGAAGGTTCGCCTGAGATAATCGTTGATTCCCCGAAGAGTCCTGGAAAACGACTCGGCTTATCGGTGAATTTTGAAACCAGGCTGCGCGAGAGCATTTTCGCCAGAGCTATCAGTGAACTTCCAAGTATTGAAAATTATTGAGTTATTGACGACTCCGATGATGTTTGCATAGTACAAATACGTTTACGCTGTTTTCTGAAAAGAAGAAATCGTTTACTCAGAAAGAATTATTCTCAGTTACAGCGTTGCAATATTTTGTCTTATGTAGATATTTTCGGAGTAATTAAAATTGCAATTTTGTGAGATGTCGATTTTTTTTTTCCTTAAATAATCATTTTGCAAATTAATTTTGCAGGGAGAAGTTTGGAAGCTCCGCCCTACAAGGACGAGGACGAGGAAGAGCCGGCTCTTTCGCGGATCAACGAAAGTATCAACCGACGCGCGGACTCGCATTCGTACCGGGGAGAACTTAACGCCTTTGCGTTGGAGCTCTTCAGCATGGACAGAAAAATCGACGACCGATACGGTCAGGATTATCTCGAGGCGGCGTTCGAGTGCTTTCCGGATCGGGAATACTGCGTTATGCTTATACCATCGACGCAGCCCTTCTTTCCGTTCTTGGAGTATTTCGTCGTAACGACATTTATCGCTTCGTCATGAACTTCCGGCCGCGAGTTGGCGAAAGGTCGACTGATTCGATAATTATTTTCGCAGCGTGTACCGTTGCGCTTCGACAAAGATTTCCCGATGGTACTGTACGTCGCGCATCGCTCGACGCTTCTCGGTTTTTTGAAGGCCCGCGAAGCGATAGCCTACGATCGCGAAAGGATCGAATCGTTTCTCCAGGGTATACCGAAGAAAAAAGTCGTACTCGAGGACTTTGACGAGGCGGTTAAATCGAAGAATGGCGAGAAAGACTGCTACGTATTCATCTGCGAGAACAAATTGATAGGAATAGCGATACTATGGTACTTGTATGTGCACTTGGGGACGAGAGTGAGCGAATGCCGGTAGTCTTGGGAGGACCCCGATATCTCACCCACATAGCACGGAAATATTTCTCAAATATTTCAAAAATATTTCGGAAATGTTTTCAAAATATTTCGTGCTATATGGGTAGTTGCACAGAAAAATTTTGGCTAGAAAGAATTTGAATATTATTATTATTTATTTACACAAAGTAAGTCTTACCCTTTTTACATCTGCTTCTATATAAACGCTCTCACGTAAAAACGTATAAATCGATTTTATTCAAAGTTTGAATAGATACAAACTTTAGGAGGCCGACCAGTAGATACTAAAGTTTTGTATTAACTTATAGGCAACTAAATAATATTAATGATTAATTTTTGTTTACTCAAAAATTGAAATTTCCACATCGCTTTAACAGAAGACTCGCACATACGAGCCCCCCATTAATCTTTTTTTTATCAAAAAATATTTAACAATAATAACAAATTATCGATATTCGCCCACTCTTCACCGACACAGAACTCCAGACCGAAACATTAATCGAAGATTTTTAACTTCAAACCAGCCCGGAGCCCCACATCGACGAATTGCGAATGATTTACAACGTGGAGGAATACATATCGATGGAAAACACAGCGAGGGACGCGCACGCACGATTGCTTCACTTCATTCTGGTGCCAATTTTTTCCGTCTATCATAGATTCTTCTTTCGCGAATTGATGCGTCTCAGCGGTACCACGGTGCTCTATTATCGACTCTACGACAGCGAGACTACCGCTCCCGTGAGATATCAATTACTATAAACTTAATGATCTCGATAAAAGCATTTTTAAAAGCGATAAAAGGATGAAAAATGATCTCGATAAAAGCATTTTTTAAAGAAGAAAACAAACAATTATTACTTTCGCAGAATCGGACGAGGCCCCTCATAACGTGCCTCGACGCTATGATTCCCATGAAATCCCGAACCCGGATTCACCACCCGTGGCCGCAATCAGATGAAAACGAGAATCAACTGGACGACGAGAAATTTTCACTTTTTCTGATGACTCCGAGATTTTCAATGATGCGGAAACCAGTTATAAATGCAAAGATCGTCGTTGTCGGGGCATCGGATTGCGGAGTGGCATTTGCAGAATGTCTTGCTCTGGAGGGGTCAGTATTTTGCACATTGGAAATTATCTGTGAGTAAAGTTCAGTAATAAAAATGTTTCTTTCAGTTCTAGCTCCAGAATGGGTCATTTCACGAATCTCACACTCGTATCACCGAACGGTCTGCCCTTCGAGCAAAGAGGAAGTATGGAGCACGTGACAATGATTCCGTTCAGAGGAAGGTATTGCTATGCGTACAGGCAGGTCGTCCCCAGCAGGGTGTGGATAAACGTCGTTCACGGAACGGTCTCTAATATTAACAGGTGTTTTATCTCCTCAATTAAGAAAATGTATATTATAAATTAGGGTCGAGCCTAGTTCGGATTAATGATCATTTGATCAAGAATATTTGAAGACGAAAAATAACATACTTACGTAAAACATTAAAAAGGAAGCTATGCCAGTCTCGCGCCGAAAAAATGTCACATTTGTTTGTCCACTGAAAGAACTATATCACTTCCGCTTAGAGCTCGAAGTGTTGTTCGTCGAAGCTACAACGTACTCTACTACAAAACATTTATTTAATGAAATTGTACTTTACTTCACTCGGTGCAATTATCCGCACGCTTCGCGTGTGTAAAGTCCCCATTTTCACACCTTGTGAAGAAAAATTTTGTACGACACCGATGCGAAACACTTAACTCGTGTGGTCAACTTCGAGCAACACTCGCCTTTGGCTCGTGCTGCAAACTCAAACCAGTCAGAAAAAATTTTATCGCAATGGTATCATAAAATAATTTTTTGCATAACGACGTGCGACCGGTGTAACGCATATATGTGCGATAGATTTCGAGCTTGCAGCGCGAAGTAGAGCTTCACGATGAACTGGCATCGAAATTTTGTGTCATGATACAGATAATAGGAATTCGCATAAAGAAAGTCGCACTTCGGATAATGAAGGGTTCGGACATCGAGGTTCTACTGTACCAGTATTTTTTTTATACGTAAGATTTAAAAGTTTGGAAAAAATTTACAGGAAGGATAAGTACGTCACTGTTTGGGGCCTCGGAAATTTGAGCTACGACTATCTGGTCCTGACTTGTGGACTTCAGTATCGAAGTCCGGAGTTTCATCTGGACGACAAGAAAGCGGAGAAGCGAGGGTGATTATGTGAATTTAAACGATCGAGTTCATCGACACGGCTAATAAAAATTTCATTCAACCCAATTTTAGGAACCCGCAGCCTGGACAGGAAGTTATTCCTCTTAACTCTTTCTGCATAAACGACGATGTGGACGCGGCGACTTGTCTCGAAAGATTGAAAGAACTGACCAATGAATTTACTTCGAAGAGTAAGTGAAATAGAACGATCTTGAACAGTCTATAAAAAAAATACTTTGCAAAGTAATTGCAGATTTAAAAAAATGCAGGAAAATGTTGCAAAAGATTGATTGGCGTTTACGAAAAGATTGATTTTTCACGTATGATAATAAATTTTTGCCACAGAGTTCATCGTGCTCTACGGTCATAACGTCGACTGTTACTGCACTCTGAACACTCTGCTCTCGTGCGGTATCAAGGGAAGTTGGATCACACTTATCCAACCGAGACTGGCAACGTGCGAGAAACGAAGCAACATTTTCTACGAGGACGAGGAAGTCGACAACGCGGTTGCGAGAGCTATCGAAACGAGCGGTGTCAAGGTTTACTCCGAATGGAATTTGAAAGACTGGATTCTCGAGGAAGGAGATAACGCTGGAAACGACGACGATCGCGGCAGCGTCATTAAGATCCTGAGAATCGAATCGAGGACGAAGAAAAAATTTATCCCGTGCGACGCACTTATAAATTTCAACGAGAAGTCTATATCCATGAGAACGTTTATGGGTAATAAAAGGAAGAATATTTTTTAAATTAACTATTGGGAAAATAGGAGTAAAACGAAGCCGTGTTCTCCGTTTGAGATGAAATTTGTTTATGTCCCGCAACGCATCCGTCAAAATAGTCCGTTTTGCCCTGCTTTTTCCTACACCTAGAAAAAACGTTGTCCAGTGTTAGTCCATACCCGAACCAAATTTAAACTCGATAGTTCCATGTTTGCCCGACTTAGACTGCTTTTAATCATTAACAAAAAAAAATCAAAATCCAAATTCAATACCAAAGGTCTTTGATAAAAATATTATAATCGTATGGAGTTTTAGGACGATGGCTCAAAATTTATGCAAGCTAGAAATACTGCAGACATTTAAAAAAAAAAATAAAATCCCGTAAAATCTTCAATTCGGTTTCCATCTTTAAACAAAATTTGACGGAATGAAGAGACACGACCACTCTACAAGTGTACCAAATTTTAACAAGCTATCTCAAACCGTTTCCGAGCTATAGTTGTTTTGAACAGTAGGTAAAATCTCATTGCTCGACGTTTCAGACTATTTTAGGTACTCTGAAGTTCCGTTTTTTTTTAACAGATTTATCTATGAAGCAAAAAATTTCTGTTTTTTCAGCAATATCTCGCGCTGGTTTGGTCTTCGACGGTCGTCTGGTCATAGATCCGGAGTACAGGACGAACGACCCTTCCGTTTTCGCTGCCGGTGCGTTCACCAAGTACTCGAGAAAGTATCACGCGGAGAGCTGGCAACACGAGTACTACAACAATATCGAAGTCGGCGAGAGGGTAGACCATTGAAAATTCCCTCTGCAATTGCCGATTAATAATTAAGGCGTACCGTCGAGAAACGATAATGGACAAACGTTTACGGTTTCAAGTTGGCGAGGAGCCTGAAACGAAGGATCGATTCGCGTTCGCTCAACGATGACGAGGAATATCCCAGCGGAGAATCGACGAACGAGAGTCGTCACACGAGACTTCCGATATTTCGTGCACCAAAGCTCGTCTACTCTCTACTTCCGGGGAATCTTCACTATCTCCACGTTCGAAAACCCGGGAAAAATATTCTACGAGCCAGCGCTATCGCGCGTGGCACATACGTAATTTGATGAACATTCATTGATACCAAATCGCAGCCTCGTTCGTTAATTTTATACATAATTTTTTGGAATTTTTTTTTTAGGGCGACGTTCTCGTGACCGGAAGTGCCTCGGCAGCTTCGGAAATTGGCTATTTTCGCCTGCGTCTCAACCAATACAGCAGGGTCGAGACGATAACTTGTCTTAGCAAAGAGGTAATTTTTAACATTCAATGCTATGGTCAATTTGGATCATTGATCGATTGTTGCGTTTCCAAGGCATTCAGAGTTCAGGACCTGATTACCCTGTACGGAAAGCACGATTCTATCCTCAACGATTTGAAACTGCGTTTTCAGGTATGTATCGTCAAGTGTTCCATTTTGAAAATTTTGATAATAGCAAAGCATTGTATCAACAGAATTCCTTGGTGCCCGATCTGTACGCGTACTTTGCCGAGCCGTGGGCCGCGGCTCTCTTCCACGACAAGTTCGACTGTCTGCGAGTGGAAAATCGAGAAACGCTCCTGTCGAAGATCGTCAGTTTTCACAGTACTATTTTCATTTTTTTTTCAACCTCGTCTCAATACCTATCTCATTTATAGGGCCTGCACGGAGACTCTTTGGTCGAAGAGACGATAGCAGCGTTCGTCAGATCCGAATGGAGGGCGGTAAGATCATACATTCAATAAAAAAAAAAAGTGAAAATTGAAATTTTCGTATCTTTTACTCATAAGTTCAATATTGAAATTTTCAAATTTTCAATTCACATTTTCATTTAACCAAAGCAAAATTAATTCACATTCACATTTATTGCATGGAAATTAATCGTAAGCCTAATGAGCTCTTATTTTTTGTCGTGTAGAGTCAAATGTTTCTCTGACATTTTGTCTAAAAACCTTTAACCGGATCGATTCAATGATTTTCAGAGATTTTTCTATGAGTTTCTCTGCTACTTGCAAAATATCTACCATTTTCACGGCGCAACCTCCAGCGATCACAATTTATGAGAGAAATTCAGAGTATTCTCCAAAAAATGATGATAGACTCTGATTTTTTCTGATAAAGTACCTTAAGAAAAAATACGAGTTTAATCTAAGATCTACTCATTCTGTTACTCGTACCAAGAGTAGACATAAAAAAACTTTTTATTTTTTAAAAATGTCATGGAGTTTAATGTAACCGTGTCGATTTACATTAGGCTCTTAGTGAGTCCGTAGGTAATACCGCGAAAGCAGTTATAACATTTCCTATTTGCACCCGTTTCAGGGATAGATAAAATTACATACAAAAAAAAACAATGAATGGACGAAAGAATCTTTTTTTTAATAAAAAAATAAAATTATTCTTTGCCTTACAGTTGGAAGAAAAGGATCGTCGATACATAGAGTCGAGATACGCAGGTTCCGTATATCAGGACGCAATTTCCAGCACTCTGATAAATTTCCTGCAAGCGGAGGAGGAGCTGCTACCCCTGTACTGCAATCCACGGAAACTCCGGCGCCAGTTGATGGAAGAAGCCGATTGAAAAGTTTTCCTTCCTGAATATCAAAGTCGTGAGCCACGATCGCAACAGTACTCTATTATAACGGGGCGGGATGGTTGATGCCGAGGATCTAATAGGGGTTCCAGGCTATACATAGAGCGTATCATAATAGCCGACGTACGGAGAGAATGCGCGAGGGGATTGACTAGATACGAGAAGGGAGAGGCGGACGTTGGTCTACGCGAGGATGTTAAAAAATGAATACGCGTAGGCGAGGTCACCACCACAAAAACAACCAGCTGGTGGTCGCCGTCATCGGCGACACATCCGATCATTCTTGCACGGGCTCGGGGTGTAATCGTGCAGGACGCTCGCCCACTCGGCAGCACGCTTTGCGCCCGAGTCGGGCGCACTATCGGCTTGGCTGCATCACTTAAAACGCATCGTGGCATTCGTTGAATTGCTTGTACGGTAATTACACGTGACATGACTACGTAAATGAATCATTTGAAATTCTGAGTCAACTCCATAAACTGAAGTAACTCAATATAAATTCTGAAGTAACTCCACATAAATTCTGAAGGAACTCCATATAAATTTTTAAATAACTCAATATAAATTCCGAAGTAACTCCAAATACATTCTGAAGTAACTCCATATAAATTTTGAAGTAACTCAATATAAATTCTGAAGTAACTCCATAAAGATAATATCGAGTATCTTGCACGGGGTTCGGCCACACTATCGGTTTGGCTGCATCGTGGAATTCGTGCAACCGCTCATACAGTAATTACGGGTGATATAGATACGTAAACAAAGTTATTAAAAATGCTGAGTTGGAAATTCCATAAACAAATCATGCTGAGTATTTCGCGCCGATAGTGCGGTCGCACTATCGGCTTGGCTGCCTCACTTAATTCGCATCGTGGCATTCGTGAAATTGCCCGTACGGTAATTACCGGTGACATGGACGCGTAAAAAAATAATAAAAACTTCTGAGTGAGTTACTCCATAAACGTAATGTCGAGTATTTCGCCCCCGGTTCGGCCGCACTATCGGCTTGGCTGGATCACTTAAAACGCATCGTGGCACTCGTACGGTAATTACGGGTGATATAGGTACGTAAAACAATTATAAAAAATGCTCCGTAAAAAAACTATTAAAAAGTTAACAACTCCATAAACTTGGGGGATAGTGGGGAAAAACTCTATTTTCCAACAATTTTTGTATGCCCCATTTTGTCCCAATTATACATCCAGATTTTCATACATCCAAATGGTGGAAATCTTTAAAAAAAAATGATCAATTCAGCAATTAATGTTAAACTTGAACCTTAAAATATTAATGAAAATTAATAGTATCATACGAGATTGATAAAAATATAAGGATTGGCCTTATTATTTGGTGGGCCATATCACCCTTATTATTATTATTTACTTATATTATTAGGCGCCCTTAATCACCCTACAGACGTGCATAGTTAAAAATATTAATGAAAATAAATACTTTCATACTAAAATATAAGGATTGGCCATATCACCCTTAATCACCCTACATGCTACCTCCCGCGTAATTACCTCTACTCGCGACAAACTCTCGCCGTTCCACCCGTCGCGAATTAAAATAAATTATTTTACACCGCACGCTCTCGCGACTCGCGATCGACCGTACCTTGTAATTACATCCAAAGAATTACCGAAGTTTCGACGATGGATAATTCGCCGACGCTACCCTATAACGAAAACGCGATTGTTACACGACTAACCGACATATCTATGGATATAAATAGGGGACCCTAAGGGGGGCAAAACGGACCATCTTCACAAATTTTTCCCGGGACATAAAATCGTCCCATCTGAATTACCGGACCTTTTTGCCCCAGACTTCCGTTTCGGCCCTCTCTCGCCCCGCAACCGTTTGCGGAATAAAACACAATCTAAACGTTTATTCGTTGACTCAACAATGTAGCCGCTTAGTATCTTGCATAGTACCTTGTGCCATGAGTAAGAAACTTTTTTTCTTCTAGTCAAAACTTGCCATACAACTGTGAGCCCGATTTCAAACAAATCTATAAATTTTTCTCGAAATTATCATCACAAAATTATTCGTCTTGGATCGATGACATTATTTCTATTTAATATTTAAGCGATTTCGTTCATTCACTGGTCCCCGTTAATTCACTGGTCGGTTTACCCTATCTGAATTACCGGACCTTTTTGCCCCAGACTTCCGTTTCGGTCCTCTCTCGCCCCGCAACCTTTTGCGGAATAAAACACAACTGGGGGCACGTAATGGCCAACGAGTATTGCGGCGACTCCTACGCGTGACTGACTCGGCGAGCCGCGAGAAGCTCAAACTTCGGATAACTTGCGAAACAAGAATTTTCGTGCCGAAGGAACTTGGTGTCTTCCATCCGTCTCTCCCTCCGGCCCGGTGCACGATTATATCGAGCGTTACGTCCGCGGTACACGGTGACGCGGAGAAACGAAAGCTCCGCGTGTCCCACAGTGTTACCGATACGGTTTAAACTTCGCCGCGATCTCGGCTGTGTAAATTCATGTAAGAGTGAGCGTGAACGTTGATCGCTACTTTGCGCCGCGTTCTTGGCAGCGACGAGCATCAATCTCCCGTATCGACGGCTCGGAACCGTAACGGCCAAAGTGCGACGTCGAAACGACCCCCGATGCGTCCTTGGAACTTTTGGTACCGGAAATACCGAAACATTCCACGAAGACTGCGCGACCTAAACACGCTTTGCGAGTTACATTAACCGATAATTACACGCGGGGAGCAGTCGAGGGCGAACTTTTCGACCGAGAATGGCTCCGTTTGCACATTTCGTTAAAGCGCCGAGGCCGATGTTGGCTAAACAAGCGGCATAATATAACATGTATACACAACCAGAAAAAAAATTATTTGACGGCCACCATTTATTTGGTTCAAGTAACATATTTATTTGATTTAAGTAACTATTTATTTAATTGAAATAAATATTTATTTAAATAAAATAAATATTTGACTTAAACCAAATAAACGGTGGCTGCCAATTAAATTTTTTTCTGGGTGCACACGATATAATGCGCACGACGAAACGTATGCGGAACTTTTGGTACCGGAAATACCAAAACATTCCACGAAGACTGCGCGACCTAAACGCGCTTTGTGAGTTACATTAACCGATAATTTTATCGGTTGTTTTATGGTCGTCAAAAAGGCACAAAACGACCGGTCATTTTTTAATACCAATACTGCGCGCAATCTAACACGCTTTGCTAGTTACATTAACCGATAATTATACGCGAAGAGCAGTCGAGGGCGAACTTTTCGCCCGAGAATCGCTCGGTTTGCACATTTCGTTAAAGCGCCGAGGCCGATGTTGGCTAAACAAGCAGGATAATATAACATGTATACACACGATATAATGCGCATGGAGAAACGTAGGCGGTCGCGAAGGTGCGTGATTCCGCGGGTTTCCAGGACAGCGATTAGAGTGATTACCGTTAGGCAGCCGTTAGGTCGTGATGGAGGATCGCGGCTCGCGCTGTCCTGCGGCGAGGAATCCCGCGCTCGCAATCAACCCCCCTTGAGGGGGCGGGGGTGGGGGGGGGGTGAAAGGGGTTCGAGTTACTGTTCCGTTCGCGGGGGACTCCGGTCGACCGGTGTTCACGTGACGCGATGTCACGTTACCTCGTCGCGACAGGTGTCGGTTCGCACACAACCCCTTGCGCCCCGCAGCCGGAAATCCACCCCCTTAGGCTCCGACTCTCCGCGGCCACCTCGCGGTCCGTCGCCTATCGCGGAGAACCCGCTGCTCTCTCGACGCTCTATATTTCTCTCTGTCGCGGGCTGAAAGCCGATTGTTATACTCATCGTCGGTATTACCTTTTTTTCTTACCCGCTTTCGTTATGACAAATAATATACGAGTTGCGCTATGGGGCACGCGCATGCGCAGTAATGCGGACGCACCGTTCACGCACCATACGGAGAAACAATTTTAGATTTTTAACAAGAAAGAAAGAAAGTATTCACGCACGTATGCAGTCAGAAAAAAAAATTATTTGACTTAAGTAACTGTTTACTTAAATTAAATAAATGTTTATTTAAATAAAATAAATATTTTGCTGCACATTTATATCTTTACCCCTCACAACTCTGCCAGATTAACAACTCTACCAAAACTCTCCCGGAATTGAAATAAAACTCTCCCCGAATTTTTATTTTTATTCCGGGAGAGTTTTATTTAAATTCCGGGAGTTTTTGGTAGAGTTCTAATACGGTAGAGTTGTAATGCGGGAGAGATGTTTTCTGGTAGAGTTGTTATCTGCATTGTTATTGCGAGTGGTAGAGATATAAATGTGCCTATTTTACTTAAACCAAATAAACGGGGGCCGTAAAATAAATTATTTTTCTGGGTGTGGGGTCGCGACTTACGGAAAATAATAATTTATCGAGTCTTTGTATTCCGTAAGTCCATACGAGAGATAAATACGATTTTTTATCTTTCGGCGTCGCGCTTACCCTTTTTCGTTACGACAAGTAATATACGAGTTGCGCGGTAGAGCACGCGCATGCGCAGTAGTGCCACTGCAGACGCGCCGTTCACGCAGCGTACGGAGAAACAATTTTAGTTCTTAAAAATAAAGAACGAAGGTATGCTGACACGTATCGAGTTCGTACTTCTGGAAAGCAATAATTTATCCAGTCTTTGTATTTAGTAAGTTCGTGCGAAATATAAATACGATTTTCTACCTTTCGGAGTCCCGTTGTGTAATTATGTCATATCCACGAGTACAAAACATTCGCTGAAAGCCGATTGTTATACTCATCATCAGTATTAGTTTGCTTGCCCACTTTCGTTAAAATAAATAATATACGAGATGCGCGATAAAGCACGCGCATGCGCAGTAGTGCCGCTGCGGACGCACCGTTCACGCAGCGTACGGAGAAACAATTTTAGTTCTTAAAAATAAAGAAAGAAGGTATGCTGACACGTATCGAGTTCCTACTTCTGGAAAGCAATAATTTATCCAGTCTTTGTATTTAGTAAGTTCATGCGCAATATAAATACGATTTTCTACTCTACAAAACACTCGCTGAAAGCCGATTGTTATACTCATCATCGATATTTTTTTTTACCCATCTTCGTTACGAGAAATAATATTCACGATGCGACACATATATATATAGTACGCGCATGGGCAGTAATATCAATTTTACATAGATTGAAAAATTACATAGAAACAATTTTAGATAGATTTTTTTAAAAATCTCGAAATTTTTTTTTTCACCATCACAAAGTTTCCCCTATGAGGAAGCAAAAGGAAAACACTCTGGCACGTGTCGAGTTCCGACATCCGAAAAGTAATAATTTATCGGCTCTTTGTATTTCGTAAGTCCGTACGAGAGATAAGTACGATTTTCTACCTCTCGGGGTCCCGTTGTATAATTATGCCATATTGTATAATTATGCCATATCCACGAGTACAAAACATTCGCTGAACGCCGATTGTTATACTCATCATCGATATTTTTTTTACCCATCTTCGTTACGACGAATAATATTCACGATGCGAAACATATATATAGTATGCGCATGTGCAGTAATATCAATTTTACATACATAAAAAAATTACATAGAAACAATTTTAGATAGATTTTTTTTTAAATCTCGAAAATTTTTTTTCCCCATCACAAAGCTTCCCCTATGAGGAAGCAAAATGAAAACACTGGCACGTGTCGAGTTCCGACATCCGGAAAGTAATAATTTATCGGCTCTTTGTATTTCGTAAGTCCGTACGAGAGATAAGTACGATTTTCTACCTCTCGGGGTCCCGTTGTATAATTATGCCATATTTGCGACTACAACGTTGTGCTGTGTCCAGCGAAGCCGAGGGTATGTCAGCTGCGTAGGCTCCCAGAAGGTAATTACCGCGGCATTAGGACGCGTACTCGTCCCTGCGTCTCGTAATAGCTCGCAGGTGCGTGTACGCGCGCGTAGGGAGAGCCCGCGCGGCCTCTACACCGATTCCTCGGTTGATCCCGCTTGATCCTCCCGATCGCGATCGCTACGGACACCGTATTATGTATGTTTCCTGTGCTATTACTGTATCTGGCTTTCTGTCAACCGCGTGCGGCCTCTTTAATATTCAGCGATGCGCGGCTTATCTGCGACATTCGACGTTGCAAGGTAAAAATAATAATAAAAAAATAAAAGAGGAAACATAATACACGGTTGACCGACGTAAATCGTATGAATATTGTAACGCATGTTGTGTTACGATCGATGAGTCGGCCCGGTGGAGAGAGCTGGAGAGCGAGATTACGGGACTCGGAGACGCAGTGGCTACGCGACCGGCAGTTTATTCGTTGACTCTGCACTCGAGTAGTACAAAAGTCATTGAAGTAATCAAAGTGCGAACGGTGATTATCCGAAAGGGCTAACATTTTTTACACTTGAGAGATTAATTACCACTATCGAGGTATGAGGTAAAATAAATATAACAAATGAATTGACATTGCCATTCCGTAACGGGACTGAGGTGACCATCGGCAGACTTTGATAGACTAATGTTCAAATTGCAGCGCAATGTTCAAAATTGTGACTTGCTTTAGACTCGTGTATAACCTTTATTTCAGCGACGTTGTTCTGTAACCCTTTTGACCATCGTTGTATAGTCTAATTTATTTGACTTGTAGTTGCATGGGGGTCACACAAGTCCATCAAAACAGAGTTGTATAAAGGTTAAAAGTTTGAATAAAGCGATTGCCATTTGGCCATTTTGCCATTTTACCATTTTGCCATTTTGCCATTTTACTATTGTGCCATTTTTCCATCGCGCCATTGTACCATTGTGCCATTGTGCTATTGTACCATTGTGCCATTGTTCCATCGCGCCATTGTACCATTGTGCCATTGTGCCATTGTGCCATCGTGCCATCGTGCCATTGTACCATTGTACCATTGTGCCATTGTGCCATTGTGCCATTGTACCATTGTACCATCGTGCCATCGTGCCATCGTGCCAAAATATCATCGACCGACTACGATCAGTGACCCCCCAATTTTTCATCGCTTCAACTCCAATTGTTTCATTTCACCACTTAATTTAAATTTTCGTTCATCCAGGATGGTCGCATTCCCGAGTTTCATGCGGATATTATTATGCATCCTTATAAAGATATCTTGATACAATCGTATCTTTGCTGAAATCGCGAGGCACGATATTGGCGCGAACGGGTAGCGAGGCTTGACCACCACTCTCGGTTGACTCGCCGGTGGGCCGGTCAATCTACGGTGACCTCGCGCTCAGGGGGAGCCAACCCGTGTTACGATTGTGCCGGGAACAGCACGCGCTCGCGTTTATCGCCGGCATGGGCGGTTTGTACGTCAAACGCGTCTCGTTGGACGCTCGCTATCGGCTATCACAAAACTATATATACCGTTACTCGGCGGTATAGGTCAGGTGCGCGCATGCCCCCGCACCGAGGGCGGACGCTTCAGTTCTCCACTCGGCCAATCCGACATCATCATTCCGAGAGAATATAATTGTTACAGCCGAAGCGATATAACATATCGCGGACAGTTTTGCGCTCGCGGTACGAACGAACGGCGACAGTGGTCGCGGATGCGGCGGCGCTTTGCCATCTTTCACATGCGGACATGCATGAACTATCTCGAAGATAACTGTTTTGTATTTTTGCCTCGCGATTTCGACGCACTCTCGGCGCAGTGGAAAAAGCTGCGGCGCGCGGACGCGGCTCGCTCGATCTCGAAGCAACGAGACTCACTTTTCGCGTAGGACAAAAATTAATGTAAATTAAGTGCGCGTAATTTATTGCCGCGGGATTTATTCGAGGCGAAGTAAACGAGGGAACACGATTGCATAAAATAAATAAACGAAAGGACAGGATTGCATAAAATAAATAAACGAAAGGACACGATTGAATAAAATAAATAAACGAAAGGACACGATTGCATAAAATAAATAAACGAAAGGACACGATTGCATAAAATAAATAAACGAAAGGACACGATTGCATAAAATAAATAAACAATAAATAAAATAAGTAAATGCCACGAAAATCTGGAGGATAACTGTTTTGTATTTTGCCTCGTGGACTCGACGCACTCTCGGCGCAGTGGAAAAAGCTGCGTCGCGTGCGGACACAGCTCTCTCGATCTCGAAGCAAAAAGATTAACTTTTCGCGGAGAATGAAAGCATAGCGACGAGGATTAAATTAAGTGCGCGTTATTAATTGCCGCAGGATTTATTCGAATCGAATTAATCGAAAGAACACGATTGAATAAAATAAATAATCGAATAGACACGATTGTATAAAATAAATAAACGAAAGGACACGATTGTATAAAATAAATAAACGAAAGGACACGATTGCATAAAATAAATAAACAATAAATAAAATAAGTAAATGCCACGACAATCTCGAAGATAACTGTTTTGTATTTTGCCTCGTGGCCTCGACGCACTCTCGGCGCAGTGGAAAAAGCTGCGTCGCGCGCGGACACAGCTCTCTCGATCTCGAAGCAACGAGACTCACTTTTCGCGTAGAACGAAAATATAGTGACGAGGATTAAATTAAGTACGCGTAATTTATTCGAAGCGAAGTAAACGAAAGAACACGATTGCATAAAATAAATACACGAAAAGACACGATTGAATAAAATAAATAAACGAAAGGACACGATTGAATAAAATAAATAAACGAAAGGACGCGATTGCATAATATAAATAAACGAAAGGACACGATTGCATAAAATAAATAAACGAAAGGACGCGATTGCATAAAATAAATAAACGAAAGGACGCGATTGCATAAAATAAATAAACGAAAAGACACGATTGCATAAAA
>JAPYZC010002294.1:0-15147 GCA_030522665.1 Ichneumoninae sp. A BG-2022a
ATTTTACATGCTCGAATAAATTAGATAATGCTTACACATCCGTTTGTGTACATAAATATCAAAGAGCAATTTTTTTTACCATACCGATCTACTTTATCGATTGTATTTTACATGCAGGGATTTACATAATGCTTATACATGTGTTTGTATAGATAAATTGCAAAGAGCAATTTTTTAAATCACACCGATCTACTATATCGGTTGTACTTTACATATTACGAATTTAGATTATGCTTACACGTGTGTTCGTACAGATACATAGCAAAGACCAATTTTTTTTTATCGTGTGAATATCTGGATAAGAGACGATGACGAGAATAAAATTCATCGTCTACTTGGCCCGGCAGCCAAGGGTGGACAATCTGATAAAGGGATTAAATGAAGTAAAAACTTAACTCCCGCGACACTACCCTCGTCTCCTCGTTCGACACAAAGTATAGAGACCGTCGAAAGTGCCACTTCCGAAGTTGCCGTGACGAACACGACTGAGAGAACATTTGCATAGCCCGCTTCTCTCCAATGCTGTGTTCGCCATAAAATTATGCAAACGAATTTCACAATTGTATTATTTCCTACGGCCGCTACTCGGTGCCGCTGCGGCAAGTACCATTCCTTGATGGACCCTATTGCGCAAGGAAATTTATTCGAATACAATTTGCAACTAATAAGTACAGATCCGTAAAATTTTTGCAGAGGCGAACCCGTATATTTCAACTGTGAGGGTTTTTGCGATTATTTACTCTCGCGATTTTCTATCATCATTTCTCTGTGCCTAGATACCAAAAATAATTTGTTGGCATAAAATGCGCGAAGTACTTGTCTCACTATTCTCTTGTGAATAAAAAAAAAATCTCCTATCGTGCTCAATTAGCAAAAAGTTAGATCAGTATACAATTTAGGCCAGAGAGGTTAAAGGGTTCGCAAAGCTGTCCACAAAACTGCAAAAGATCATTGAATCCGTTTTTTATGTATCTTTTTATTCTCAGCTAACTATACATAATTCTTCTCTATATACTCTCTGGTCACATACAAATGCATACAATCAATCGAATTTACTTACAACAAGCTGTACATTCACGATTAGCCCGAATTTCCCGACTCGCAATTACACTCTCACGCACCATCGATAAATTAACAATTATGATTGATCGATTCGGGAAACATTATACTTTTTTTTCAATTAACTCTTAAAAAAGATTTACCCATACTAGCCAACTTTCATGTATGATTTTGTTTTGTGTGGATTTTTTTTACTGTTCCCATAAATTGGTTCAAGATCAATGATGCCGATGTTTCTGTATGCACAGAATTGTCGCTTGTACTGCGGCGTCGTCGAGTGGAACGAAAGGGTCTCATATAACCTTTGGCTCGTTTTTTTCCCCCCGCAAAAAAATCGTCGAGGTTTTCACGCGAGGGAAGCGCATATTTTTAGAAGCAAACGCAAACAGATATCGGATATATCTTTTGAAGTTTATTCCGCGGGAGGTAAAATTCCTTTTGAGGTAAATTCATTGAAGCTGAATCTCTTTCGGTCCCTCGAGAGAATGGCTGACTTCTCCGTTTATCTCGAGAATAACATTAATATTTTTCTCTTTCATCTATTGGTCTGCGGTTATTATTTTTCTTCTATTTTTGGTGTTTCGGAGGATTTGGACCTTGGTACTTTCATGGAAGTTTATTTTCATTTTTCGGGAGATACCCAGATTATCCATCGAACGCGTGAATCTGCGAAGACTTCCACTCGAGTTTCTTCAACGCTCTGCAAGAACCAGAAATTATTACTCATATTCTTCGATCGGACGATACAGAATTAATAATTAATTATTAAAGTTTTGCAAGATCGCCGAACTCACTCTTTAGCGACGCTCATGAAAGTTTTCGGACCGCAGATGAAAACGCACGACTGTTTAGTCGAAGTTCCGACGATTTCCTTCAGCAAGCTTTGCGACACTAGGCCCTTTCGTCCGGTCCACGATTCACTCGGTTGCGAAAGAACGTGAACGACTTTCAGTCTAACGATTGTGTAAATCAAGTCTATCAATATGAAATAATAATAAATCGGATTAAGCTATCGAATTATATCGAAGTGCTTACTTTTCATCTAGACAGACCCTGTCTAGTTGCGAACGATAGAAGATGTTATCCTCGGTTCTGTTGAAGTTTACGAGATTTATCGTACGCCTGAAAAAATTATGAAATTAAGATACATATCTAAAATTAATATATATATTTTTTAACCACTAGGCATCGATACGCCATCGCGTCTCTTCAGCACTGATTATTCCGTACAATCAAGTAGAGGGATTTGTCAATATCGTCGCAGTGCGACGGTAATAAGTCGAATAAAATCAATTCAACGCGGGGATTATAAATTATTAACAGGCTTACACGTTACGTCTGCTGAGAGCTCGCTGAATAATACCGAGCATTGGAGTTAATCCAGTGCCTGCGGCTAGCATGTGAATAGTAGGACAGTCGTCAAAGGATTCAACTACAAAGGTACCCAAGCCATTACTCAAAGTCAGGATTTGACCTGATTCCAGTTCTGTTATGGACGGACTGAGAGCACCATCGTCGTATCGCTTTACCATTAAGCATAAGCAATCGGTCTTATAACCAGGTGCCATGTGCTCGGGATGGAGGGACGGTGGGACAGGCGTGTAAGACCTCGATACTTCCATTCCTTCAATAAAAGCAAAATATTCAATTACGCATTTTCACCACGGTACATTATACATATATATGGGGCAGTCACTACCATTTTCACTCGGTTCCAACCCTTCACATCTTGGATTGGGACCAACATTTTTTATATAACTGAATTCCCGAAAGCACTTGGACTTTTTATTCGATTTAAAAAAATGGTTTATAATAATTTAGGATTTAAAAAATTAACGGATTGATTGCTACAATCAACAGATCTGAAACAATTCTGAGAAATCTTTTGTTATATATTTAAAAAATGTTAGATTTGAGCCGAAGTGGGTCAACGTTACCTTCTAGTTTGTTCAACATTTTTTCGAAAAACCACGAAGATTCGAAGAAAAAATCAGTCGATTGTGGCTTATCGCCTGACCATTTTTATACACAATACTGCATTGTTGGACATTTTTTCAGATATTTCCGAAGAGTTTTTATTTTTTGTAAGTTAAAAAAAAAGCTCTTCGGAAAAATCTTTAAAAAATCCTAAAAATGTAGTGTTGCATATAAAAATGCTCAAGCGATAACCCTTAATGGACTAATTTTTACTTGTAATCTTTTTTATTGATCATTTACGAAAGAAATTCGAAAAAAATACAAGTTAACACCGTCCCACGCCGGCTCAAATCTAAACATTTTCTATATATGTCACAAGATTTTTCAGATTTTCATGATTTTCATTTCAAATTGCGGGCCCAATCCAGGGTGGGAAGGATTGACCCAGATCGAAATGGTAGAGAATGTAGATCATGCTTTGATTTTACGACAAAACATGACATCCATGCAGTTATTAAGGATGCTTCACACGTATATTCCCAGTGAAAAGTGAGATTCAGTGAGAATTCGAACACTCCCTAATGGTCTAATAATCTGAAAAAATCAGCTGAATTGAAGGTGCCAACAATATTCATTTTGCATAAGAATAATGCATAATAGTAATATCAAAAAGTTATTAACAAATTGCTAAAAAAATTGTTCAAGAAATAATCAGTAAACCTTTTGTTTCTCCTTTCAAATGAATTCATTGATTTTATAAAAGCCACATACATTTTGCTATCATTTTTGAAATTTTTTTACGGCCGTAACTACGCAACGATTGGCGCAATGGCCTCAAAACTTGTTGTGTGTACTGTAAAATCGTGATACTGAAACATACCCGACATTCATGCCTGTACATAGATTTTGTACATTTTCGAGAAAAAAAATGTGAAATGGTAGACAATTCTGAAAAAATTCATATGAATTCTGAAAAAAAGGAAGTAATTTAAAATGCGAAAATAAAAAGAAGTCTAAATGTTTTAAAAAACAATTAATTTTTCGAGTCATTTGTTAATAACTTTCCGACATTACTATTATGCAAAACCAAAGGTCTTGACATATATAATGCGGCGGATGTTTCCCATGTCGCGAAGTACTGAAAGTTTGATCGTATTAAACTTTTGGTTGGGAATGTATGTATGATGCATCCTTAAGTCTGCTGCATAAAAAAACACCAACGAGACTTTGTCTTCTATTGAGTGACAATTCGTCTTGCTTACCCATTACGTTCATTCTCGCTTCCACATGTCTGCCAACAGGCACCACTTCCATATAATCGTTCGATCTCACGACCAACAGATGAACCCCTTCGCACAGTTCGGTATTGCTGACGACTTCGTACTCTCTGTACGTTCTCTCATTGCTCTTCGTCTCCACGCCGACGCTTCGACTGCCGTAAGATTCCCACAATTTGCCCGTCGATTTTGTAAAGGAGAAATCGATCTGTTAAAAAGAAATTGAAACTCACCGCGGAAAGAAACATAGTTTTATCGTCGTGAAATCGGATATCGTCGATTACCTCGGAACTTTCGAAACTTTTGCTCGAGGTCGGTGGCCAGCTGACATCCGCGCTGAGATCGTAGTCGTGCCTGATCACGATGTTATCGGTATGTATCTTGACAACGAATTCCACATCGTTCAATCTCGTCAATCGATAGCCGGTCGAGGGTTGTTCGCTCGACGGTTTGTAGATAAACGATAACGAGTTTGTCGTCTGTTTCCAATCCACTTGAATCTTCGAGGCCGACGATGGAGGCTTGATCTTTCCGATTTCCGGTTTTGCTTCTGCGACAGATTATTTATACGATTGGCGTTTATCACTCCACCTCTTCGGCCGTCCTCATAAACCCGGTCTCTTTCGCTCTCGAGGTTTTATCGTATTATCGATTGGTCGCTTTATTTTTAAATCTAACCCGTCGTTCGGAGTGTCTCTATACTCACTGGAAGCTTCGCTGGAGCCCACTGTTGCAGCTCGACTTAATGATAGGTTTGTACTGCTGTTGATTGATTTATCCGCAATTTCCGCAGCTCCGTTCCCTCCGCCCCTGGTCAGTCGACCGACGACGCATTTTTGCAGAATGCTCTGATAGTTTACCCAAGCGTGAACCTGGAATAATTTATCTGTGGGTAGACACAGAGAAACAATTACGATCCGATCGATCGGTCACGAGTGATCCGGCGATTTTCATCCGTTAAATTACCTCGTCGAATAATTTCGTCGCGTCCTTTCCCACACCTCGCATCAGCTCCGACACACCACCGGGATGGAAATCCATGTATCTCGTTACGTTGAAGACGATTCCTGAGAGGGTTGAAAAAAATTAGAAAAATTATTAAATCGATGGAGGGAGAATCGGCGGATAATTATCCGATCTATCGGCTAACCTCGAATGGCGATCCAAGCGTCGCTCTTCTTGTTGTGCTTGGCGAGCTCTTTTAGAGTCACGTTACGCGTCACTCCTCCGACCCCGGTCAGATCGACACCCGACGAACCGAGACGGATCCAATCCATCAAACTGTGACCGGGCGCCAGGGCCGTTTTGTTTCTTGGATTCCCTGCAACGATACAAAAGTCATGATTATCATTAAAAAATAATTTTTATCTCAAAAAAGTCAACGCGCTACTATAACGTGTTTTTACACATAACAAACAATTTCTCGACCAACAAACTTCAAGCAACGTTCTCTTGTCAATGTTACGACCTCCCCACGTCAATTGTGTAATTTCTTAAATTAAGAACACGATTCTTCGACAAAAAAAAATTGTAAAATTAACAAGGAAATAATCGTGCAGGTTCACGCGGGAAAATTTTTGTTGCAAACATCAGCACCGTTGCAGCAGCCGAGCGAAGACAAGTCAGTTGTACTGTCGGCAATAAAAAATCTCTGGTACTCGAAGCTCTCAGTTTCATGATATGTTTATTGGAATATCGATATTTCGGTGTCTATAAAAGCTCTCGGAATCGAGTGCGAAACTCCATCAATCATCGTGCTAATTAGTTCCGTGAAACGCAAAGCGCAGTAGTGTTTCACGAGCAACACCCTCGAGGTGTCGAGTACGAGGTCTCCTTTCACCGTAAACATTTCTCAAAGGCCGCGGGAGCGTGTGATCTCGTCTCGTGTGTCGCGCCTCGAGAAACCTGCCCGGAGACGTACAAAACACAGCTAATTGGCAATTACGTCAATTACTGACCGTCCTGTATGTGGAGACCGAGGCTTTGAGGCGAACGAGAGCCCTCGCCGTCCATCGCGGAAATCGGCGATGCCCCGCAGCACCGAGGCATCTCGCGACCCTCGTCACAATCTCACTATCGACTTTTTCATTTCCTTCGAACCTTTCACTTTATTATCGCGAACGATAAAATCCCAGTATTCACATTTTTTTTAAGAAAACAAAAATCAAAATAATAAATAAAATCTTCCACGTGTCTGTTCGAAAGACGATTTTGAGCGTGTAAAAAAATTTCCCCCGGGCGCCTTTTCCACTTTTCACCCGCAGAGCTTCCGATGCTCGTCTAATCACGCTCCAGTCTCGCTGGCACTCCAGTGTGTATTATGTTCCGACGGTCGGTGAGGTGTCTATCTGCCGCGAGTGTCGTCGCGCACCCGAGCTTCCTATTCTTCGCGCAATCACTCGACGATCACACTGGTCGCTATATCGTCGGGTCCTCTGTTTCAACGTTCCGTTGTCGCCCGAGGTGATGGAAATGCGAGAATAACAGTAGCGAAGAAAGGGGCGAACGAGTGGTGGAGCGAAAAGGAGGACGGTACGACACACTGGCCATGTTCAGTGCGCCCTTGAACTTGAAGAACGCTGGATAAACGAGAGGGAGTCTCTGGGGCGTTGCGGAGAGCTCGGGCTTCCTTGCATCGTTCAGGAAGCACGAATACGCGTCTGAAGGTACATAATACTAATAAGGACTGGCAATAGTATTTTTACCCGCAGCGAGGATGAAAGATGGAAATTTTATTATTATTATTGTTGTTTTTTTTTTTTTTTTTTTTTTGAGATCTCGGGAGGAAAGCGGCTGAGAATTTGAGTAGAATGAGTTTTTAGTGGAGGAAGAATTTAAAGGATGGGGGATGATGACGCACCGGAGGATCGCAAGTAACTGCGCTGAAGCACGCGGAACCCCGGTAACCCCAATACAAGCGGGCTTACGACAGATAGATCAATATAGAGAGGAGCGAGGCAGGTGGCTTGGCGCCAAGCTAGAATCCACGCTTGGCCCTCCCGGCACACGGAGAAGCACGCAGCTTCGCGACCCGCGAAAAATGAGCAGCTGGAAAACTCCTGCGACGAGACACACACGGAAGCCTGGCGCGACGAGCCTTTTTCCCTGCTCGGGAGAATAAATGGGCAATTCCACACGGGCGGGGGGGGGTGGGGGGTCTTTTACTCGGGGTGGGACTAACTTGGGAAGCTTTTTTATTTTGCAACTATAGGGTAAAAAGGTTAAAATGGCCGTAAGTGTAACCCTCACCGTGCCGACCTCCGTCGAGACTTCAATTTGAGTCTAATTAAGAATCCAATTTTACCCCAAGCGCTTGTCTGTACAGACTCTTTTTTTTACACTTCGAAACATTGTGTTCTCGAGACTTTTAGAAAATTTGATTGAACTTTGAGGCCGCATATTTGGAGTAAAAAAAGTTTCGATCATCGAAAAACGTGTCTGAGAAATTTTAGCATTTTTTGTTGCTACGACCACCGTTTTCCCACGAAATATGTTGGTTTTACTTCGAAAGAGTGTTTCGTGCATTTTCATTCTTCATTTTCATTTTTCATTCTTTCATTTTTCGGAATTTTCATTTTTAGGAGCCTCGCAATATCAAAGACAAATTGGCGCAGCAAGTTATTATTTTTCGTTGAAAATCTACGACCGGGAAAATAGCCCTGCCCTGTTTCGAGAAGTTTTGCAACTCCTAAAAGTAAAACTAGTGAAATAGCACCCGAGCGGCGTGAAAGTTAAAGTCGCACACAGCCGATGAAAATTATTGAACAGCAACGTTGGTAAAAATTAAATATTCGTTGAAGCATTCCGCGTGCACAATTTTGAGGCGGGGTAATTTTTAATTAAAAAGCTAGTCGAGCGGAGTGCAAATATTTGCATGAAAATATACATGGCAGACGTCAAGTTTGTTACGGGACGCTGGCGTGGCTTCGGAACGATACATTATCTCGAGGAGGCTTGCGGTTGTCGGGAGTGAAAATTATTAGTTATACGCACGCGAAGAGAATTTGTAACACGGCGCTCCGCTACATCTATTGTGTTCAGCACGGGCGTGCCTTGCGAAGCATTTCTCGGCGAGCATAGCAACCTGCCAGTACTCAATTACCGTGTTTCTCGCGGGACGATACAATGGAGCCTCGAGCTACGAGACTCGACCCACCCCCCTCCCCCTCCCTGCTCCTCCCCCCAACTATAATTGCAAGTCAGTAATAACGACGGTAGTGGTACGATGCGAAACGGTAATTAATAATCGGGGCCGGAAGGCCGAAGCGATTTATATACGAGGTATTTCATATCAAGAGTACCTAAAATTTTCGAACGTGCCAATTTTTCGGCCGATCCTGCACGTGCATCCCAAAAGACATTCTGTCGAAAAACGAAAAAAAAATGAATATATCTTTATTTTTACCAAAACAGGGAGATGGAGGTTTAAAAGTATTTTGGAAAACTGTTCACTAAAAGACAAATTCAAAAACCTCAATTTTATATCTTTACGA
The DNA here is from genome assembly GCA_030522665.1 of Ichneumoninae sp. A BG-2022a. Classification (NCBI taxonomy): domain Eukaryota; kingdom Metazoa; phylum Arthropoda; class Insecta; order Hymenoptera; family Ichneumonidae; species Ichneumoninae sp. A BG-2022a. The sequence goes on from JAPYZC010002294.1 coordinate 8,747, forward strand.
TTTTTTTTCACAATCAATGGTTTTCGAGTAAAAAAATAGGTGGTTTTCGAAATTTGTTTTGGGCTCGAATACGCGTCAAAAAAATTTGCCCGCATCCCTCGAGGAGTCTTGATAGCCGCTTTGTGCTTTATGTACATTAGTCTCTCGCTCGCTCAGAGCTTTGCTACTTTGCTCACGGGCACGGTCAAGTTAAAACGCTGCAGGGAGGAGAGAAAACCGTCAAGGGAACTCGAACGTACGGTTAACACACTTGTTGCCCTCCTCCTCCCCCCCGGAAGTCGAGTCAACTGATTCAACAGGTTCGTCAACTCGTTGACACCGGGTGCCTCTTATGTATTTCTTTCATTTCTCAAGGACATTTAAAATACCGCTTTCGGTGATGAAAAGTGTAGCGCTATTTTATTCGAGGCTGCCGAAACGCTGGCGTCCGCAAAAACGAGATCTCTCACGGCAGCTGAAGACCCAATTTAAAGCCCATTTTCTTTAGGCGCTCATGAAAACATAAAACAACATTACAGTTTTTATGACCAACCGGGCTCGGCTTGGTCGAGAGGAAGCTATTGTCACATGTCCTCAAAAAGATCTTTATCGCCGGAGGAAATAAAACTTTCCGAGCCAATTGTAGTTCGATAAAATCCGAGCGTGACGATAAATGAGATTCCGTCTCGTCACCGTCTGACGATACAACTAACTGTTGACCTGTGCTCTGTGTCTCATTTTTTGTCAGACATATATCTCGTAGTGTGTGTGTGTTTTTTTTTTTTTTTTTTACATATATGATAATCGGTGGAACTGCAAAAAAAAATTATACTTGCCTGTGGCCGATCCGCTGGAAACCGGAAGTGCGCTAGCGCCAACTTGGAGACCGCCTTTAACCGGGCTGATCTGCTTTAGTCGTGCCACTTGCGACGGCAATAGAACGGCATTTCTCGCCAGGAAGCTCGTCGGAGACGGGGGCGGCTTGACTTCGATCTTCTTCATCTTTTCCGGCAGATCTTTCGCTTCATCCGTGCTGTTCGCACGGCTGATCGATGGATCCGCAGCTTTTAGACGGGACGGCTCACAAGCGTCGGTATTATCTGTTCGATCCATCCTCGCACCGTTGTCTCGTCATTGAGCCGCTTCCCGGATTCTGCTCACTAGGATCTACCGAACAATATTCACGAATTATGCAATGCTCTGCGCTTTCGTTACAGTGATAAAAACTTGTCACAGACAAGCGAAAAAGTATTGGAAAAAACACAGTTTTATGTTGAATGTTCAATAGGACTCTATTGTTCCGTTTCCGGTCTAGGCAGGGTATAGAAAAAAAGGCCTCGCTGCACGCGAACGTGAAAAAATCGGATTTTCGATAAGTAAAAGAAAAAAATTAACTTCACACTGATCACGCACTAAGCACCGATAATGTAAAATAATAATAACAAAATAAAATCACAGTAGGTATATAGCGTTGACAGGTGATTCGTAGCGAAACGCAAAATGCTCGGGGGATTTTGAGCCACTGTGAAATTAGCTGCGATACGCGGTGAAAAGGCAAAATATGGCGACATATCTCGCTGAAATTTCGATATGGACAAACATTATTTTTTTCCGAAAAGTTTTTATCTCTATGAAATCGCATCGCATCGTAACAAGACCTGAAAATCGACACAGGCCACGATTTAAAGAAACTACTTGCCAAATTTTGTCAAGAGATTTTTTGTCGATTCGGAGAACACTGGATACCAAAACGCACAAAATCCCGTGATCGCCGTGAAACGCATAACTTCCGGCTTTTTGCCCTAACACGCAGTCGGGAGTTTTAAAAAATTGTCTGTCTTTCATCGCCAAAATTAATGATCGTTACAGTATTGATCGTAAATTTTATCTATCGCGAGTACGAATAGCAATGTCTTTTCTCACCCAAAATCTCTCCGATTCCGACTTCCGGTTGGATCGTAAAAAATATTATTAATCACTCCACTTTTGCCATAAAATGTGTCAAATGTTTTAAATCCTCTTTAAAATCCGCTGTATCTTGCGGGTAAGATAATCCCGCAGTTTCTCGATAGAGGCAGCACGTTCCACGCTCGCAACTCGCGCCACCTGTTACATTTTCTCGACCACAAAGTAGTGACTCGAAAACGGTGCGACAAAAAAACCGAATAAACATTCCCGAAGTGGTTTTTTTTCGATCTCTCTAATAAAACAATGTCAATCAAAAGGAAGATCGTATTTCCCGCGGATCTCGACGGCAATCCGGTGAGTTCTAACGAGCCAGCAGTCGAGTTACCATCGGTCGCTCGAACACGGGTATGCATCAATATTATTGTCGCAACTAAGTAAAAATTCCGCCTAACCCTTTCGCACAAGTAAATCGATCGTTTCCCCGTACAGGCTGAGTGTTTGTAAATTTCCCATCCACCGAATCAGTAACTAAAAAATCACCGATCCAATCTAACCTCCAACAATGAGACTGAGCCGTGCGCAGTCCAAACGCAATAATTTTTTTTCACCGTCTTCATCGAGTCAGTACTCACCGGCAGAACGTTCACGACCCGGTCCTCGATATCCCTCACCGAGAGATGAACGCAATGACAAATAATCACAGCAATTACCCTCGCACTTTGTCGTGTAATCAGAGCCAAGTGGCCGGGAAGTTAACGCGCCTATGTTCCCGCAACGCTCTCTGACACTGTTGCTGCCGCTCCTCGTCGTCGTCGTCGCGCTGTGTTTCGTGCCTTCCCCGAGCCACAGTGAATCTCCGAGGAACGCTGCCATCTCCAGCGCGCGCGCACACTCGCCAACAGGATTCCTCAGCCTATCAACACACAGAGACGACCAGTCACGTGGGGAGCCCATCGGGCAGAGAGTACACAAGCGCAGGCAAAACACGCAGACGCGAAACCGGCGTCCTGTGTATTGTCGCATACATGGAAAATTTCCCGTTATACATTTCAGTTCGAACGTCTCTCCGATCACCATAATCACGCAAAATATGGACAATTTTAGTTTCCCGTTACACAAGCTACATAAACCACTGGCGTCGTATTTTTTTCTTCTTTTTTAGCCGAGTTTTATCTACGAAATTTGTATAGGCGATCGCGCGGATATTCGATGTAGTGGTAGCGTGTTTATAGCGGGTCGTCAAATCGACCGCCGCTCGCTTGGCAGCAGAGCAACACACGGAACCGAGCGGGACGGAGAGAATAGCATACTCTGAAGCGTGAAGGGAACCTCGCAGCCAGTCTATCTCCGTGCGGGTGTAGAGAGAGTGTCTCGACGGTGATGACACTCCGCTGATACACATCGCGTAGCTTTTTCACTATTGTGTTCTTTAGTTTTTTTTATTTATTTATTTTTTTCTTTATCGCGGATTTGGAAACCGGAGGAGTTTTTTGGGCCAGCGGTGGTTAAGGACGACAGGCAGGTTCACCTACGAGGTACGTATGCGAATACTTTTGGTAATACGTCGAGGACAAAAATGTAAACTTTGACATTGTCGGGCGGTTTTGTTTTGTCCGTGTACTGTTTTATTTTCGCACGTAAAATTAGTCACTTCCGGTTAGGCGATTCGTAAATACCGATGACATGGGCGTGCTTGCCGGCGCGCGGTCTACATTCGGCATGAACCGTGGAGGAAAAACAGTGCGAACTATGAGACTGGGTAGACTCGAGTGGGTGTCAGAAGAAGTTTGAGCGATTTTCGAGCTCGCGAAAGTTAGGACGATCCTTTTTTTATTATTTTTTTTTTTTTGCAGGCGTGGCGCGAGGTCCGAACGGTGTTGTCGAGCTGGTATCTATAGCTCACCTTGTGCACTACAAGTGGTTTTGTGTTACGCGATACGAAATATCGTTGTGGACGGGGGAGGGAAAGAGGGACATTATGTTATAGCTTGTTTCTGCTCGTGTTACAATCGGTCTCGTGTTTCATTAAACTCGTAATCCTTTATTTTTCTTAGCTGCTTTTTGGACACCGATAAGCCGAGGCTTATCGGTGTCTGCTACCTTATCACGATACAAAGATTCGTTCGAGCATCTTCGTGACGATTGACACGTTTTGTTTTTTTCTTATTGTTCTCTTAAGAGGTTCCTGTCAAAATTTGCTCCGTCATTGTTATATGATCAAGGCCCAAGTGTCTGTAGAAGCAGATGTTTTTATCAATTTTTTTTTTTTTTTTAAATCCAATCGCGATTTTAATTCGTCGTCGTTTAATGTTTATTGGATCGAACGACCGACTGTCCTTTGTAATTTTTTTAATATAATTTTTTTTCTTATTCGTAAGTGAATTACAACCGGAGACGGACTCGAATGCCAAATTGCCGGCAATTAGCTCGCGTGACCTCTCATTCGTCGAATCGAAAGCACCTACAAGCACGGGACTATGTCTATATAGAGTGTGTGTATTATCGTTGAGCGACACCGGCGACGGCCCCGCTGATACGAGAGTAGCATATTACACGAGCTCGTTTATATTAAAAACGTCATTGTGTAGAAACTCGCGATAAACATGTATGAAACACGTGGACAACTAGTTTTTATGCAGTAACACCGATGGTCTACTCCGGTGTGCATGGAAGTTTTATCTGGAAAATCGGAGCGAGCGACTATGAGATTGGCGGAAACGTAATAGAGACAAGCTACGTAAAAAGGTGGAGTTTCTATGAAGCCGATCTATAAAAAAAGTGAACCATCGCAACACACGGAACGATAGTGAAACACACACGCATGCATCGACTAGTTTGAATCTAATTATTGTATCTTTTTATTGCATGTATTTTTGCCTCGACACGCTCTTAGCTCTGCACGCTTCATTATTGCAAATAAAGTTGCGAATTATAACGTCCTTTTTTTGCTCATCGATCGATTTACGTGAAGTGCCAGCATTTTGTCGTTTTTTTTTTGTTGTTCTTATTTTCATTTATTTCTTCCGATAGATAGACAAATGTCGAGGAAAGAAGATTCGAAAGGCAAGAAAATGAGAGTCGGCGCTAAGATTGTTTACGTTATTCATCGGATCATCGAATTCGTGGCGAGATGTATATTTCTTATCGTCGCGTACATAAGCGGTCCTGCTGAATCTCAACCGCCGATTACGGACATGATTCATACGCTGCGATCTTGCAAAGCCATCGCTGCAATGATACGGGACAAAAGGGTAAGTATATAGCGTTACGTTGAATGGACTACAAGATATCCATTAATTTCTGCATTACCTGCAACGTTTGTCGATACCAACGATTTCGCGTGTTGCAGCAATAGAACGATTGAGAGAAAAAGATTCTTTTTTGTGCGATATATATGATTGTTATTGTGTCTGAGATAATAGTCATCTAATATATGCGTCCGTGCGGTTAATTCAATCAGTTTTTATCGCCCGTCGAAGCAGGAAATCGCATATTTATGGAATAGAACACATCTATTATATCGTTAATTGATTTGCAGCTCAATTCTGATAGACCGCGAACGATAATTTTGCAATTCATAGCTTATTTTTACATTCCGATTGAATAAACGGTTCAATCACCCGCACTGTCAACAACCAACGCGAGTGATTCAAGTAATCTTGTCTGAAGAATCTATAAAAAGGAAATGTGATATCGGTTATTTTTTTTATTAGTACAGATACACATCAATATTTACCACAAAAAAAAATTGATTTGATACCATAGATAAAAAATCTTTTCTTTGTTCAAATATTGTTCGAAATTGCGACCGAACGCGGTTCGACACTTGGGCAGAATTTAATTCGAAAAAATTCTTTCCAGCTAACATCGGAATCCGTCGTGCAAGCCTATATCGACAGAATAGAAGTCGTCCAGCCTATACTGAATTGCATAGCCGAAGATCGATTCAAAGAAGCCCTCGAGGAGGCCCGAACGTGCGATGCCCTGTTGGCATCACCGAACGCGCCGTCCACGCAAGTCATAGCGGAAACGAAACCTTTCTTCGGTGTGCCGTTTACGACGAAGGTAGTCCCAGCTGAAAAAGCGAATTTATTTATTTATTTATTTATTTATTTATTTATTATGTTTAATATATGTTTATATGTTTATTTATTATGTTTAATATAATATACAAGCGTGCACATACGTGCATAAGTAGTGCCAATTAAGCACTTAAGGAGGTTGGAGCGAGTGGTGTTCATTTTGCCTAAATTCGAGAAATTCGGTCAAGAATTGCAAACACTTCTCAATGTTATAAAAATCTGAAAAAATTCATACGTATTCCGAAAAGTGAACGAATCATTTTCATTTAAAAAAAGTTGAGTTACCACATATTTTGATGCATAATTTTTTTTTCGACAATTTGTTAATAACAATTTGAAATTATTATTACGTAAAATTAGTCTTTTCAATGCCTATAATAAGTATGAATTTTTTCAGATTTTTATAACATTGGGAAGTGTTTGCAATTCTTG
>JAPYZC010002295.1:0-25209 GCA_030522665.1 Ichneumoninae sp. A BG-2022a
AAATTCATACGTATTCAGAAAAATTAACAAATCATTTTCGTAATAAAAAAAAAATTGGTTGCCGGGTAATTTGTTGCACAATTTTTTTTTTCAGTAATTCGTTATGAACATTCTGAAATTATTATTATGCACAAACAATCTTTTCAGTACCTTTTATGTGCTAGAATTTTTTCAGATATTTTTCTCATCGAGAAGTGTTTGTAATCTTTGTTTTTTTCTCTCGAACTTAGGCGGCGTCAGTCATTGTGCTAAGTACTACCTTAATAGCCGACTACCGCGGCAAAACTCGACCGAGAATCCGTGATAAGGAGCCTCCTGGTTGCAATCTTGCTCTTAATGACGACCGAAGGACGGAAGTCGGTCGAACAGCTGCGAGGCATTCTTCCCGTTCTTCGTACCCTCCGTCTATTTATTTCCCGCTCCATCCCCGCATTCCTTGTTTCCTCGCCTCGTAGACGCTCGTCGCTTTCTCGCGAAGAATCCTGACCATCCGAGAAGCCGTCCTGTTTTGTCATAGAAACGAGTTGCAAAGAACCCGATCTACGAGCCAATTCGTCGGCGCTGCCGCACTTCGAAACCCGACGAGCAGCTTCCATCGGTGCGACTATTTTACGACGATAATAGCTTAATCCACGCTTCAATCTCAACCATCCAATTAATCGGCGCCTTTCTCGGAATAAAAAAAATTAATTAATTGTTCCTTTATCGCCAATTGTCGAGACAGATGTTACATTACAACGAAAACATTTCTGTCCAATTGTGTCTCGCCTATCACCTTTCTGTCCTGTTTTGTCATAGAAATGAGTCGCAAACAACCCGATCTACGAGCCAATTCGTCGGCGCTGCCGCACTTCGAAACCCGACGAGGAGCTTCCATCGGTGCGACTACTTTGCAACGATAATAGCTTAATCCACGCTTCAATCTCAACCATCCAATTAATCGGCGCCCTTCTCGGAATAAAAAAATAAATTAATCGTTCCTTTATCGCCAATTGTCGAGACAGATGTTAGATTACGACGAAAACATTTCTGTCCAATTGTGTCTCGCCTATCACCTTTCGCGTTGCGGGGCATTGGTAATGAAGCTTATCCGGAGTACACTCGATCGTGTTCGGCGGACGAGAGTTCGAGGCCTCGGGGGTCAAGGTGAAACGTAACGGCGACCCTAAGAGCACTTTTTTTTACGCGTTCGAAAGATTAGTTCGCATTATATGGAACGTCGCGCATGTGCGTTGAAAATCTTAAGGTGCTCCTTTCGTTATGTCTGACGCGACCCAAGTTCGAGGGAGGAATGAGAGCAACCAGCAACCAATTTTTTTTTTTTTGTTACAAAAATGATTTATCGATTTTTCTGAATACCTATGCATTTTTTCAGAATTTTATGTAATTTTTGAAAAACAAATTTTAACATAAAGAACACGCAATTTCCAAACATAACATAAAATTCCGAAAAAATTCATACATATTTTTAAAAAGTATCAAATCATTTTCATTAGTAGAAAAAAATTAGGTTGCCGGGTAATTTGTTGTATAATTTTTTATTTCGTTACTTTGGTAATAACGTTTTGGAATTATTATTATTATGCACTAACAATCTTTTCAGCACCTTCCATATGCTTGATTTTTTTTCAGATTTTTATATGATCGAGAAGTGTTTGTAGTTCTCTCTTATTCCTCTCTTAAACTTACGCGGCGTCAGACATAACGAAAAGATTACCTTAAGGAGGTTGGAGCGCTTCACACTAGTTAAATAAGTGCTACATTTTTTAAGTACTTTATACAAACTGTTAGGCATGTATTGATTATAGTGAATGGTTATTTGTATTACAGCTATTCTCCTTAAACCTGGAGAAACATTAATTGCAATGGATTTCCAAAAAAATTACCAGCTTTGTACTAATTGTACATTCAGTTTTTTTCAATTAACAATCCACAATTTTTCCTCGACTTTGATATAATACGGATCATTCTCATCCTTAAAAGATACTCTACGAATTCACCAACATAGATACTCTATAATATTCCCCGTTTAAAAATGACAGCCTTTTTATTTATCCATCGCCGAAATTCCATCGTAAAGAAACAGTTATCATGTTTAAACGGAAAATAATATCGAGTATCTAGACAGCGAATTTGTAGAGCATAACTCAACGAAGGGAATGAGTCATGATAGATCAAAAGCGGGCAAAGTTTACGGATTATTCTTAGAAAAAAAAGAACGAACATTTTTTCGAAAATTACCGCAGATCCGTCAATATTTTTTCAAATCCATTGCAACGAATGTTTTTCTTGGTTAAGGACATACGCTGTAATACAAACAACCCTTCACTATAGTCAACAGGTACGTAAAATTTTGTATAAACGACTTTAAGAACTTAGCACTCATTTGATAAGTGCGAAGCGCTCCGAGCTCCTTAAGGGGACAATATGAGAGCCGCACGTTGCCGAATGGAAAGCGAGGCTTACCTCTCTCTTGTCTCGTTTCTGGGCCATCGTGTTCCTCGGCCCGAAATCGCCTCGAATATTGGCGAATTCGCCCTTCGCCGTCGGCATCACGGCCGGTGTCGAGGAACCGAGCACAGCGCCGTCCGCGAACGGTAGAACGGTCGGCGACACCGAGCGCGTCTCGTCGGCGACGTTTCGATGTTCCTGGTCGGCGCGTATCCCCATCGGACCGCACTCACTATCCGAGGTGTCCTCGCCGCTAGACATCGCGAGCGCTACTGCCGGCACAACGCTCGCTTTTTCCACTGACGAGCGAACGCCGCTACCGCCTCCGCTGCCGTAACTTCCAACGCCGCTCGTGACGATGCTGTCGTTCCTCGTCTGGTAGCCGACCGCCTCGAGCACGTCGACGCTCCACGAGCCTCGAGATCTAGGAGGATCTGCAATGGAAATTACTCAGTTGATTATCGGTCGTTCATATTCCGTGTTCGCGATCGATCGGGATAAATCGGATCTTAAATTGGGGGAAAGAGATAGACCGGAAGTTCAATCGGCGGTGGTAAAATCCTTCGCGAAGTTCTACTCGTTTTTTAGTCGATTGACTGATCAAGAATCAAGGATGCCCGAAAATACTGTTCAGCAGCATTGGCAAAACTAGCAGGAGCTAATGGAGCGTTGAATAATTTTGACGGAGACGGAAATTTAAAGCGATGTGAAGCATCCTCGCGGCTATCAACTCAACCGGTAACAAATTGGGTTGCCTATTTTCTCCGGTCTTCTTACTATTTTGGGGTGAAAATCGTGAAGATATGAAATTATGAAATTATGGCCTACTGCGATTGGTAAATACACGGAACGTTTGTATACTTGGAACGTTTTCACAATTTTTACTGTAAGGTAATGAGGTTTTCGTTGGCAGTTGATGGACGCTCGAGAGGTTTAATTGACGGTAAAGTACTTCGAGGAATCCCTGGGAGATCCTGCGACCATCAAAACCACCGAGAAAACGACCGGTCGTTTTTGGACAAAAATACGTCCGGTAAAAGAACTGTTAAAACGACTTCATCCGCGGTAGAGAGCCTTCAGTCAGGTCGTTTTACATTTCAAGACTGGACGAACAACCGCGGAAACGACCGTTCAAGAGACCTTTCAGTCCGGTTGTCGTTATGGGGTCGTTTCTTCAGTTGAAAATTAAAAAACGACCGGACTGAAAGGTGTTTTATTTAATTAATTGTAAAACCACCTAACCGAAAGCCCCCCTGGAAGCTGCTCGTATGCGGCCGGTACGGACACGGATAATGTCGTTTTGACAGTCGTTTTCGCGGACGTATGTTTGTCCGAAAACGACCGGTCGTTTACTCGGTCGCTTTGAAAGTAGTTTGATGGTGGTTTGTCGAGTCGCAGAACTTGCCAGCGATCCTGCTCGTTTTTTAGTCGATCGACGGACAAGCATCACGGATCGTCGAAATAATAAAAACTGTGATGCAATTTTTTCAAGGCTGCTGCCTTAACGCTACAAGGAAATAGGAGCCCACTCTAGAATTGATAGACGCAGTGGCATTCCATTTCCGTTAGAGAACATTTCAGCGCCCCAGAAAAATAGTATTACACTTTTGGGTAGAGTGTTTCACATCAACGTAAGGTGATGAAGTGTAACAAAAAATGTACCGCAACAAAACTGAATGCCGTTTTGGGATCGCAGACCGCCGAGGAAAACGGAATTTGTCTCTCCGTGCGTCTGCCGATTCCCCAGGGAAAGTCAATTTTCGTTTTTCCCCGACTGCGCTAAAAAGCCCTCATTTCATGCCTACGACGGGGTGGAAACTCATTCTTGACGAGCGGGACGAAAAATTTAACTTTTACGAGCTCAGAAGCTCACAATCGATCATGAGCTTGAGCACACTCGAGCGAAATATTTTCGAACTCAGCCTGAGCGCTCGAGCGTGTTAGTGCTCATGCACATCCCTGGTCGACACTCACCATGCCGCGCGTAGGCCCGATCCGCAGGTTTCTCGTAAGTCGAAACGAGTGTCAGTTTCGCCGTGGATTGAGCGACCGGGGCTTCCCGCCTGGGCGAGGAGTCGCAAGACGTCGATTCCCCGTCCGACACAACGACCGCCGAGGCACTCTCGACCCTGGACTCGTCCCTCTTTTCGCCCGTTCCGCTTTCCTCGGCGGGCGACAGAAGCGAGTACGCCGAGAAGTCCGACTCCCTCGAGAAAGACGTTCTGCGGTACGTGATTCCTCGCTCGATCTCGTCGCCCGGGCGAATCATCTCACCCATCGAGCTGGCTTCCCTCTCGGACTCTTCGGCGTTCGACGAATCGTACGTTCTCTGAGTCTCGTCAACGCTCACGCCCGTGTCGAATTTAACGTCGTCCTTCGTCGCATCGACATTTTTTATTATCTCCTCGTTTCCATAGATCTTCCTATTTTTTTCCGCAATTCCATCGGCGTCCGCGTAAGCGGGTATTTCCTTGAGCAACGGAAGCTTGAGCTTCGTGGGAGCGAGGATTATCGGCTTCGCGCGCGATCGACCGGGAACTTCGATCGCCATCGGACTGTCCTCGTGAATACCCAGAGACTTCAGCGGCGACAAACTCGACGAGGAATCGCTGTCGCCGTCGTTCGTCCGATAAGTGTCGAGCATTAAATTTCTCGTCTCCGGCGTCTTTTTCATGCACTCCAGATCCAGCTCCACACTCTCGTCGACGCGTTTTTCACGCACGGAGTCGGTCGGCGTGCTCATCGAGCGCTCCGTCAGTCTGTACGTGTCCGGACCTCCGCCGGCGTCCCCGCAGTGCAGAGTGTCGACGTCGAACGAACGGTGAAAAACCGATATCTTGCGTTTCGATGAATTGCGAAAATTTTTATTGGCCGCCGAGCCGTTTCGCGGCTCGTCTCTGCCGACCGCGAAGAGACTCTCGACCGGCGTCGAGGGCTCCGCGAAGGTCGACGAGCGCGACGAACCGAAGTTTGTGTCTTCGAGCTTCGAGTCGATTGGTTCTTCGGCCAGGGTCTCGTTCGCCGAGGTTTTGGCGCACTCCGGATTGTCGGAGTCGAGCATCGACTCCGAAACGGAGTTTCCTTCGAAGATACTCGTGTCGTCGTGGGAAATAAGCTTGTCCATCAAATCGCTCCGGTCCCGCGTTTCGTCGCCGCTCGCGATGGAGGGGTCGATCATTCCCGGGGGCGGCGCGTCTCCTCCCGACGAAATTACGAACGTTGCGGCCAATTCCCGCTCCAGTCGCTCCGGCAAGTTCGGCGACGATTTGCCGAGCGCCAGCAGGTCCGTGGACGGTTTGGCGCAAGTGTAAATACACTTGTATCTGGAATAACATTTTTTTTAAAAGTATATAATTAAGTATAATTTAAGTATAATTTAAGTATAATTTAAGTACAATTTAAGTATAATTTAAGTATAATTTAAGTATAATTTAAGTATAATTTAAGTATAATTTAAGTATAATTTTTTTTATTAAGTATGTTTATTGTAATATATAATCGCTAACGAACTGGGGATTCCGAGTTTACAGTCAATCAGGAATCTGTATGATCTGTGTACTCTGTACAAATTGATAGCGCGAGTATTGGAATGCCCCGAGTTTGCCGCGGGAATTCTGCTGGATTATCAATAACCATACTACTCGTGTGATCCGTTATTTATTATGTGATATTTATAAAATCAAAAAAAATCGCGCATATGGAAGGTGCTGAGAAGATTGTTTTACCATAATAATAGTTCTAAAATGTTATTAACAAATTACTGAAGAAAAATTCATGCAACAGATTACCCGGTAACCAAATTTCTTCTGTCATGAAAATTATTTGTTACTATTTTTGAATACGTATGAATTTTTTCAGAATTTTATGTAATGTTTGGAAATTGCGTCTTCTTTATGTTAAATTTTGTTTAAAATCACAATTTTTTAACATGACATAAAATTCTGAAAAAATTCATACGTATTCAGGAAAATTGACAAATCATTTCCGTAAAAAACTTCGGTTGCCGGGTAATTTGTTGTACAATTTGTATTTTTTCAGTAATTTGTTAGTAACATTTTGGAATTATTATTATGTAAAAACAATATTTTCAGCACCTTCCATATGCTCGATTTTTTCAGATTTTCATTCCATCGAAAAGTGTTAGTAATCCCTCTCATTCGCACCTCGACCTTAGGTGGCATCAGACATAACGAAAGGACCACCTTAAATATCCATCTATGAATAAAACAAGTGGTAGACTCGTCATCAGCGTGGAAAAATACATTAAATAAAATAAAAAAAAAATTTTACCCGGAATTGTTCTAGCCGATATATTTTATAATGAATTCATTAATTTTTTTACATGTAGCCAATCGCATCCGGCTCACCTAGGATTCTTCGACAGGGATTCCTCGTAGTTATTGGCGCACTGAAGAATTCTGTCGAGTTCCTCGACAATTGGATCAATGATCGTGCGCTCTTGAACACCGAACGGTGCCGACATCGATCCCTTGCCGGTAGGTGAGAAAACCTCGGTCTTCCGATAATTATCGGTCTCCGCTGCCACTTCCGCCTCTTCAACGTACTCGCCGAGTAAGCGCGAATTCTTCACGAAAGCCTCCACGAAAACGTCGCTCTTCCTTCCCTCCTCGTTGACGGACGCGCTTCCTTTCGCCGTTTCACTCACGGGATTTTCCCTTCTGAGAAAAAAAAAAAGAATTAAATAAAGCGATCTTGAGAATTCTCGGCGTGCGAATTAACGATATTTCCGCCGGAATGATATAAATACACCAGGGTACACCGCAGAGTCTCCGGATCCACGAATTCGCGGTGCAATCGCACACACACCCGCGGTTTATTTTAATTCGTAGATTTTTTTTACGTATATAACCGATAAAGAAAATTTTTTTTAATTTGGTCAATGAATAGGTACATTATTTTTTAAATTGTAAATTTAATGCACCGGAATGGAGAGTTTTATGCAAAATCAAGCACATCAAATTTAATGTACACTTGTGATGAAAAATTGATGGACTTTACAGTGAAATTAATGTAAATTATTGAATTTAAAGCACTTTTATAATTATATTAAATTATTAAAATTAAAGTATTTCTAAAGTTTTTAATATACTGTACGTTAATTTTCGATCACAAGTGAACATGAAATTTAATATTTAATTTACTTTATGCATAAGAACTTCAAGTACCAACACATTAAATTTCGTACGAATTTTTTTTACAGTGTATTTACGTTTCTCGTTGCGAAATCATAACGGTGCGCGGTGGAGCTCAAGGGTGAAAAGCGAGAAACTTCCATTGGGTGGGTGGAACTCTTACAACAACGCGCTCAACTGCACTAATCAGATTGTTGCGCAACGAGACACGGAGATACAGAGAGCCTGTTAACATTTAATAACCCTGGATTCGTGTCCGCCGACGAAGCGAGAGGGGCGAAGAAAATTAACGGTACGCGTCCTACACAAGCGGTCAGCGAGCGGGGCAAAATGGACCACCCAGGCAATTTAGTGATTTTCATCGATTTCCACAACATATTTTAACTTCTTTTTACAACACGAATTTTACCACGTATTTGGCGTGATTTGATAATATTAAAATAAATAGGGAAAAATGAACTTTCCTCTAAATTTTAGGAAACATTAATAAACTTCTATTTGGAAAAATTAGCGAGTTATATGCAGTATTTTAATCACGTACACGACATACTATGAAAGATAATATGGGGCAAAATGGACTTTCCTGCAATCGCGGGGAAAAATGTATAAATCTCTATTGTGGAAAACTCACTACTTGCAGATGGAATCTCAATGGTCTTTTTCTCGATAAAATATGAAAAACGCCATGTGGCAAAATGGATGGTTTTAGCTAAGCGATATTCGAAGTACGTTTTTGTCAAAATTTACATTTCCGTTTTCACTTTGCTCCGCTCTCCCCTATATTACTAAATCTAATAATAATTAATCTCATAACAATTAAAATCGGTGTTGATTAAATAAATAATGGACTAAGAGATACGACGACGGATTGCAAACTGCAACGAAACTCTGATAGATAAACTCTCAGTCATTCCTCGCTACATACGTCCGAGACCGTCCCGATTTAATTGCGTAAACAATCGAATCGGTGCAGATGCGTACGCGACTCGACTAATTAGAATAACTGAACCGTCGACGCTCCCGGCCGGCTATGTTTATGCGGCGATGGACGATTTTCAACGGGGCTATCAAGCTATCAAGAGGAGCAATGAAACCGGCCTTGTCGCGCGAATCAAAGCTTCACCTCGTAAGTCCATTACATCCCACCTGATGCGCGCTCCGCTCAGTGATAAATTTACCGTATTTAATTTATCGCACAGATTTAAACTAAAATCACGCGAAAAATTCTTCGTGGTAAAATTAATCAAGAAAAACAAAAGTGAACATATTTTCAGATCTTTTTTTTAGAAAAAAAAAAAAAAAAACAGAGGTATAATTTTCGAAGCGACGGAAGAGAGTCGCGTTCGATTCCACAAACGCGTCGGCTTGGCTGGCCACGAAAACTTTTGCTCGCTCAAGTCAGCACCGTCACAATAATAGTAATAGTTCTCGACTAAAAATCCGCGACATATTATTCGTGTTATAATTAATCTATTTGAAAAAAATGTGAAGACGTTTTTGGAGAATATTTTTTTTTTTAGAAGAAAGAAAATGATTGCATCGTTTTCAAAGCGATCGAGGAGAGTCGCGGTCGATTCCGCAAACAGTCGGGTTTGTTGACTGCGAAAACGTGTGTTGACTCAGGTGAGCACCGAGACAGAAGAAGAGTGAGAGATATCTCACAGGTTGCATATCGCTCGGCGTTTCTGGCTTTTCGCAGAGTTCACACGTCGAGGAAAAGTGCTCTCTGGATTGCATTCGTTTGAGTACCGCAACAAACTCGGAACGAGCGCTCGAAGGACATGTCGCAGCTGCGTACTGTATTATTCGTTGAAAAACTAGTGACTCGTTCACTGAAAAAAAAGAAAAAAAAATATAAACCGTGTGAATTAATTATTTGTTGTGAAAAGAAATTTCTGAAAAAAAAAGAAAAAAATAAATAAAACGTGTGAATTAATTATTTGTTGTGAAAAGAAATTTCTGAAAAAAAGAAAATAAATTAAATGCAACTTCGCACAACTCGGAATGTTTCGCGCGAGTGGATGAATGCCGTGCGAAAAGTGCTCTTAGTGGCAAAGCCGAAACTTTTGCTGGCACACGATTTAAAGCGACTGTCGCTGCCGAACGTCTATTCGGAAAATATTATATATGCCTTGGGACTGGCTTCGCGGAGCTACGCGCGGAAATAGCGTAAATGATTTCTTCCTGTGATAAGGAGAGTAGGGCCTCGTGAATATGGTATCGGAGACACGGCGCCGATTGCCATGCAGTCGAGCTGTGAATTGAAGACACATGACTCGCGGCACTGAGAGGCAACAGAGAAGGTATTGTATTCGAACGGCGCACTACAATGATGTTTTTTACCGGACAGGAATAAGTTTGAAATGTATTTCAAACCGATAAAAATTGGAAAATTGAATGGTTTAAGTTGTAATTAAAAATTGTGAGAATTGGAAAATTGAATGGTTTAAGTTGTATTTAAAAATTGTGAGAATTGAAAAATTGAATGGTTTAAGTTGTATTTCAAAATTGTGAGAATTGAAAAATTTAATGGTTTAAGTTGTATTTCAAAATTGTGAGAATCGAAAAATTGAATGGTTTAAATTTTACTTCAAGTTGGTAAAATTGAAAAATTGAAAGGTTTAAAATGTATATCAAATCGGGGATAATTGAAAAATTGAAAGGTTTGAGATGTAGGGGAGAGCGGTGCAAAATGGCTCAGCGGGGCAAAACGGGATACAACAGCGGGGCAAAACGCAATTGTGGTACGTGGGGAAAAATAGTATTGAAAATCCGGATGTATCATTGGGACAAAATGGGGCATCCAAAAATTATTGGAAAATTGAGTTTTGCTCTCACTGCCCGTTTTGCCCCGCTGTGCTTTTTTAACCCGGTCTCCCATATATCAAACCGGGCATAATTGAAAAATTGAATGGTGTAATCTTGTAAAGTCACACAAATTTGTAATATTTTTTTCGCGAATTTTCAGCATAGTTGCGTTACACGCTTTCGGTAAATAAAATATTGAGGCCGCATCAAAAAGCGGCAAAAAATCCTTAGCTTTGCTGAGTCAGCTCGAAATATACAAGGAAACAAAATTACTCATTTAAAAAAAAAAATGTTCCCATTTCCGAAATCCCACGAATCCCACGAAATCGAAATAAACTTCTAGTCTCGAGCAAATTGTGTTTGATACAAAAACATCAAATCCGTTTCACTAATTTACATATCCTCGTGCCAAAGAAATATTTTATGGCGACTATTTTTTTTTGTGTGCAGAGTTTTACGAGTTCGTACCAGTTCCACGCTCTCGCAAGTTTCCAGCATTTTGGAGCCCTCTTATCCAAGAGATGAAAAATTACTTCCCAACTAATCAATATATTCAATTGTCTTAAATATTCGCCCAGATTTATTCGTCACACATATCTCAAAATGTATGAATTATATACTCTTTTTCGCGAAAATTATATTTAGTGTATAAAAAAATATATATTTCCGCATATACTTTTTTTCCACGGAAATATTTAAATCGCACAAAAAAAAAAAGAAAAAAAAAAGTTACGCGTAACGTTCGAGATCCGCGAGCGTACTGAACTGTCCGGGAACTGTTGTAGTCGAGCAAGAAACCGCGCGCGCGTTGGTCCAGTCGCGCGCGCGTCGGTACGACAATCAAGTGTTTCCACCGATATGAAGAGAGCAAAACGGGTGAGACAGTGGTGGGCGGTGGTGAGTGTTCGGAGCAGCGCACGAGGGACATTATTCTGGGGGCGTTTGTGTACATTCTTAAAACAGGGTTGCTCCAAATATACAAATGACCGAGTGAATTTAAGTTGAATTTCTCATCACTTCCGGCTCGAAGACGCAATCGGAAATCACGCACAGCAATTCTTCGAACAACTTATCACCCCCAAACTTATATTTTCTCGCAACGAAAAGCAGCCGCTATCTGTTTTTCGTTTTTTTACTTTTTACTATTTACTATATAATCACATAATTATAGTTTATAATTATATAATTATAGTAAAAAATTACGATTTACTATTTACTGAAAAAAAAATGAAACCCGTTCTATAAAGAAGAATACGCGATTCGGGCAAGAACATCGCGTCCGAAGAACTTTGGGCTGGGACTTTCCGACTGTCCACCGTGTCGCATCGAGACGATTCCGATCGAAAATCACACACAGGAATTCTTCGAACAACTAATCACCCCCCGAAGCTACTTCAACACTATGCATTTTTTTCGCAACGAAAAGTAGCCGCAGTCTCTTTTTTTATTTTTAATAATTTTTAATAATTATAGTTTATAAGTATATAATTGTAGTTTATAATTATATAATTGTAGTTTATAATTATATAATTGTAGTCTATAATTATATAATTATAGTAAAAAATTACTATTTACAATTTACTGAAAAAAAATGAAACCCGTTCTATGAGAAAGAGTACGCGATTCGGGCGACAACATCGTGTCCGAAGAACTTTCGGCTGGGACTTTCCGACTGTCCACCGTGTCGCATCGAGACGATTCCGATCGAAAATCACACACAGGAATTCTTCGAACAACCAAACACCCCCCGAACTTACTTCAACACTGTGCATTTTTTTCGCAACGAAAAGTAGCTGCAGTCTCTTTTTTTTACTTTTTACTGTAAAAAAATAAAACTCGCTCTAGGAGGAAGAATACGCGTTTCCGGCGAGAGCATCGCGTCCGAAGGATTTTCGGCCGCGACTTTCCGACTTTCCGCGACGGTCCGTGGAGTGACCGGCCGTGTCTCGCCGAGACGATTCCGAGACTCGGTAAAAATCGAAACGCCGGAGGCGAAGTAGGAAAAGGGACCGCCGAAGTGGGAGTATCCGGCGAGGACGAATCGAGTCTGTAAAAGAAGAAGAAAAAAAATAAATAAAAAAATAAAATTATCGATAGTCGGATGCGAGAGATAAACGGCAACGAAACGCGAGCAACGGCGACGTATAAATGGAGCAAGGTCTCCGGAGCCACTGGCGCGAATGATATACGGAGACCGGGTGCGAAACAACGGGTGTGTGACTAACGGTGCAGCCTCGACTTGGACTGCACGTGGAAAAAATAAATAGTAATAATAATAAAAATTGTGGCTTTTCCGAGTGCCAAGTTCGATGACCGTTCGAGGGAGTTCTGGAAATATAAAAGATAAAATAAAAGTAGAGAAAATAGAGAACAATAAAAGGAATAACAATCGCGGCAATGAAGGGTTCGGGTGGGAAACTCCGTTTATGAATCTGATTTGCATTGATCCAATAATAATATAAGTAAGGAAAAATCAAGAATAATAAAAAAAAAGAAAAAATTGTGGCTTTTCCGAGTGCCAAGTTCGACGACCGTTCGAGGGAGCTCTCGAAATATAAGAGATAAAATATAAATAGAGAAAATAGAGAACAACGATCGCGGCAATGAAAGGTTCGAGTGGGAAACTTCGTCTGTAAATCTGATTTGCATTGATCCAATATTAATATCAAAATAATATAAATAAGAAAAAAAACAATATTTAAAAAAATAAAAAAATGGTCGCTTTTCCGAAAGGCAAGTTCGAAGACCGTTCGAGGGAGTTCTCGAAATATAAGAGATAAAATAAAAATAGATTAAATAGAGCACAAGAAAAAAGAGCAACGATCGCGGCAATGAAAGATTCGAGTGGGAAACTTCGTCTTTAAATCTGATTTGCATTGATCCAATATTAATATCAAAATAATATAAATAAGAAAAAATCAATAATAATTAAAAAAAAAAGAAAAATGGGGGCTTTTCCGAGTGCCAAGTTCGGCGACCGTTCAAGGGAGTGCTCGAAATATAAGAGATAAAATAAAAATACAGTAAATAGAGCACAAAAAAGTGCAACGATCGCGGCAATGAAGGGTTCGAGTGGAAAATTCCGTCTTTAAATCTGATTTGCATTGATCCAATATTAATATCAAAATATTATTATTAAGAAAAATCAATAATAATTAAAAAAGAAAAATTGTGGCTTTTCCCAGTTCCAAGTTCGACGACCGTTCGAGGGAGTTCTCGAAATATAAGAGATAAAATAAAAATAGAGTAAATAGAGCACAAGAAAAAAGTGCAAAGATCGCGGCATTTAAGGGTTCGAATGGGAAACTTCGTCTTTAAATCTGATTTGCATTGATCCAATATTAATATCAAAATAATATAAACAAGAAAAAATCAATAATAATAAAAAAAGAAAAATGATGGATTTTCCGAGTGCCAAGTTCGACGACCGTTCGATGGAGTTCTCGAAATATAAGAGATAAAATAAAGATAGAGTAAATAGAGCACAAGAAAAAAGAGCAAAGACCGCGGCAATGAAGGGTTCGAGTGGGAAACTCCGTCTTTGAATCTGGTTTGCATTGAGCTCGAATTAACCCGGTTGCGAGGCGCGGCGGCAATTTCGATCGAGATCACACGCGGGTTGCACAGCCTGCGGCGAGGTTGCCACGAGATCTTTGGTGGACCTCGGTAAGAAAAAAAGACCGATCGATCAAAGCCCTCCGTCATTATATGAACTGGTAGAGCGAACTTTTCTTCCCGGTATCGAAGCGCACCGAGGCAATTCGAATTATTATTGTTCTTTTTTTTTTACACGAAGGTCATCCACGAAATATAACATGCGCTCTACCGAACGTGTTCCACCGTTCTCTTCCCGTGCGTATTGGCGAGTATGGTAATGAGGACTCGCATCTTCGAACGCGAGTGGAATACGAAATTATGATTCATCGTTGCTGATTTACCGGAGATGAGAAAAAAAATACACACGGAAGACAAGTGTGTGGTAACTGGAATGTTAAAAACGGTCACGTAATCTCGTTCCGACGACGCGATTGTCCGGAGACCGAAGTTTCGCAGCTGCCGTGCGGATCAAAACACTCGTCGGAAGTGCGTAGCCATGTTTCACTGCGCGTGTGCACACGATGCAGCCCGGGAAGACGAGCCGAAAAAAACATCGAAGAGATTGGGATTGACGTCAGTTTTCTTCATCGAATTGTCAACAACACCGGGCCAGATAATCGTATGGACAGTTTTGAAAACAATAATTCGTCAGACTTTTTTTTAGGCAAATATTTCAATACTTCTTGAAAATTTATCCTGAAGTTTAAGGACGAAAATACATTGCAATACATTTTGATCGAAACGGCTCGGAGGCAGAAAGACTACAATAAATCCCAGGAAGGCAAGCCAAAGACAAGTTGAGGGCGAGTCGAAGACAAGCCGACGACAAGTCGAAGACATTGGTATGAACGTGAATTTCCTTCATCAAATTTTCAACAAGGAAATCGCTGTCTTAACAAAATGTACGTGAGATTTTGAAAAAATGTCGCACATTTTTTATAGGCGAAAATTGAACGTCTGTTAAGGATGCATCACACATACATTCCCAACCAAAAGTTTAATGCGATGAAAATTTCAGTACTTCACGACATGCCAAAGGTTTTTCTAATTATTTGTTGAACAATTTTTTTGTTTAGCAATTTGTTAATAACTTTTTGACATTATTATTATGCAAAATGAATGTTGTTGGCACTTATACCATTAGGAAGTGTTCGAATCCTCACTGAATCTCACTTTTGACTGGGAATGTACGTGTGAAGCATCCTTAAGGAAGCTACTGCAAGGAAAACACTAGGCAAACGAGTGATAAATGTTCACAATTGTTTATCCAAAATGTTGTGTATTTGTTAACAGTAACAAAAGTCGATTTGTATTACTGAACGGGTTCTCAATAAAGGACACTATTGATAACAACGTTTTCGCAAATACATAAACTGATAAATGCAAATTTCCATCTCTATACATTTTCGTTGAGTTTTTTCAAAGAGGAATTCTTAATTTTCAATCAATTTCAATGTGCAACGGCTCATTTTCTTTCCCAAACGTTGCTCTACGAATTCACTGAGAAGATTTTTTAAATAGTTTTGACCGTTTAAATATGACACCAGTTTGTTTATGGGGGAAAAAAATTCACCGGTTAAACAATGGTCCATATTTGTCAAACGGTCAAACCTACGAAAAAATTACCTGGTGAATTCGTAGAGCAAAGTTTAACCAAAATAAACCGTGGTAAATTAAAATCGGGTAAAAAATACGGATTTTACTTTGAAAAAACCCAACAGAAACTTTCATTTACGACTTGTCGTTCTTACAACCCCATCGTCATTAACATTTCTCTCGGTTGAAGACCCATGCAATAATACAAATCAACCTCCTTTACCGTCAATAAGTGCATACAACTTTGGATAAACAATTGTTAAAATTTAGCACTCATTTGACTAGTGTGCCACGCCGTAGCTACCTTCAAAATTTATCCTCAACTTTACGAACAATCGTCGCACGGCCTCGGAATTTTCGAAAATACATGGCAATAAATTTTTTTCTAAACTGCTCGCAGAGAGAAAGGCTCCGATTACTGTGGTTCGATACGCGGCATAAGTTTGCCGCGTATCGAACAGTGTCATTGTGTTCGGACACCTTTCGTCAAACTCGTACAGCCCGGGCCGAAGCCGCGGTTGACGTCTCGCCGTCGAGAGATTGACCTGTGCAGCGTCCCGAGAGATTCGTGAGGTCGACGGTTATTTCGGCGTTTCGAGCTCGCGAAGGCTGCGAGGTTTCTCGCGAGCGCAACGACCAAACTTCTATTTTTACAACGAGTCCCTGAAAAACCATGAAAGATACATCCCTTGACTGGCTATTAACACCGATTCGAAATAATCCGGAATTATATAGCGTGCAGTGCGCGACCGTAGCGCTCCACGAACGCGAGACGACACCCACGTTGCGCCCTGGCGGGTTTCAAAATCGTACGAATTACTCACACGAAGCGTAGACCATCCTCGAAACTCGGAATTCCATACCGACTGCAAATACGTTCATCGGTCTCCGCTGAGAACGCGCATACCTGGAAACTCGCGTCCTTCACCTTGGGCTTCCAGATGATCTCGTTCACCTGAAATAAGTCGGGTATCATTGGTCGAGGGCGACGATGCGCAGCGACGATAATAATCGGCGGAGGAAGGTCAAACGACCCAAAAGAATAAGCTGCGCGAAGAGCCGGACGTAGCTTTTGTTGTGAGAATTGGAGAAACGCGTATCGCCGACGGCGATCTCGGGTTTGGAACGTCTTTTTTTTCCTCTTTCTTTCTTTCGTTCGTTCACAACTTACCGTGTTCGAGAGCTGAGACAGCTTCTGCAAGAGCGAGTAGATGTCGGCGGTCTTTACGTTCGTCGATTCGTCCAGGCTCAAATCCGGCACGTGCGGCGTTCGCCGCTGCCGATCGACCCGGTCGAGGATACTCGAAAAATAAAAGAAAAATAAAAGGAAAATGAAGGAAAATAAAGGAAAATAAAGGAAAATAAAGGAAAATAAAGGAAAATAAAGGAAAATAAAGGAAAATAAAGGAAAATAAAGGAAAATAAAGGAGATTTGATGGAAAGAATATACCGTGTGCGGATACTCACTTGTCAATCTGTTTGACCGCGTCGCGTATCTCGTCGTTGTACCAAGTCAATTCGTCCTCGAGATCGCGAAGCCTCGTATCGTTTGCCGCATCCTGCACTGAAAATCCCTGAAGCCCAAGCGATCGAACCAAGCGATATTATTATGCTACTCGTGAGTGGTAATTTTATTTGACTAATAAACTACTCACGGAAGCTTTCAATTCCGTGTACAGAGAATCCTGCAACTTAAGGTCCTTGCGATTACTGAATGGTGTGCTCTGCATGTACGAGTGCAAATAGCTCGTCGGTGGTGTCGAGCAAACCTACGAATGAATTTTTCGAGCGGATGAGCGATTTATCGAACTATCAAAGAAGCATCAAAAGGCTTTTAATTAAAAAAAAAATGTATGAAGGAATGGAAAATTATGAAAAAGTTAATAATGAAAACTAAAAAATGATGAGTGAGTAAGATTGTGAATGCAAAATTAAAGAACAATAAAAGACTCACTACATCGGACGGACTTTCGACGCCGTGTTGTATCTGAAGATCGAATATTTGACTTTTCAGTTCGTCATTTTTTTCGCGGAGATGCTGCAACAAGATTTAAAATTTTTTTTTAGCAATTCGAGTAAATAAATCCGTGTATCTTTCTAATGAATTTGACGAGTAATCAGTGCCGTTACACGAATAGTTTTTTCGTAAGATTTGCTCAGAGTATCGTTGGCTTCCTCTATCTGTGCGAGTTTCTCTCTAAGCATCTCGCACTCGGTCTGCTTCGATTCCAAGGCTTGACGGCACGCTGTTGCGTCCCTTATGCACTCGAGCTTCTCCTTTTTTATTTTCTCCAGCTTCGAAGTCAAGCCGATTATCTGATGTGTCTGAAAAAAATCACCCATTTTTTAATTCGTTCACAAAACAGATCTAAGCTCGAAGCACGACAATTATTTCGTGTTTTTACCTCGGCATCGGCACCCTCGAGTTTTCTCGCGAGTAATCCTCGTTCCTTCTCGACTTTCTGCAGCGCCCATCGGCATTCCCTTTCCCTCTCCTCGGCGTCGGCCAGAATTTCTTTGTACTCGTCATTCTCTCGTTCCAATTGTCGACATTTTTCGTTCGTCTGGTCACTGCCGGAACAAATAATCGCTGCTGAAGCTATCCCGACATTTTGCACACGAAAACGGCCAGCATCGATATTCCTCACAGGCTCGGCAATTATTATAATCCGGAATTATTACATATATTCTTCGGAATTATTATACATATTGCTCGGGATTATTATATCGTGGTGGCCGTTTTCTCCCCGAAAAAAAATTCCCTGACTTTTCCCTGACCAAACAAAAAAGGAATTAATGATGCAAATGAAAATGCTTAATTATTGTATTAATATTTAATATTTAATATTTAATATTTAATATTTAATATTTAATTCTACTTTTTTTCCGAGAATGTTCCATTTTTTAAGGCTCCCTTTTATGTATTTCTTATTTATTTATACAAGGTTCGGATTCAATTTAATTTTTCCCTGACCAATTTTTAAATTCGCTGACTTTTCCCGGTTTTCCCTGACCGCGGCCACCATGTATATATATTCTTCGGAATTATTGTATACATTCTTTTATATATTCTTCCCGCTATTGCTGGAGATTTTCTTATCGAACATTGAGGCGGTAGAAAAATGAGTGAAAGATTCGCGTTCAGTAACTCATTCTCGTATATTAAAACAACGCTGTTTCCGCTCCCCGATAGAATTACGGAAAAGCGCAGCCGTCTATCGTGTCCAACGGGAAAACAAATACGCAAATTAGAGTACTTGGTCGGGAAAATGCATTTCGGTACAATCAGGTTTTTCTTTTTAAATAATATAAGGCTGTAAGGTGTGGAAAATCGAACTCACAACTTGCGGCGAAGATTTTCGCACTGCCTCTGCAATGCGGCCGAGAGTTCTTCAGCTCTGACGAGCTCCTCGCGGAGCGACGCGTTCTCCTCGTCGAATCGGCGGACCTGCAGCCGTAGATCGACTTTCGCCACGTCGCCGCATCCAGCGCCGAGATCCATCTCGTCGGCGGACTCTGGTGTAGTGTCGGACATGGGGCATCTACCGATCAAAAACGGGTAAAAAATTAAATCCTAAACAAATTCATAACATTCGTTCTACATCTCGGGAAACTCATAGAAATGCAAAAAAAAAATCATCAGTTCTTACGTTTGCGTCGTATCGCTGCTCGGACTGTAAGTCGATACGTTTGAGAGATTAACGAAGTCTGCAACAGGTTTTACATTCATCAGGTCTTATCTCGCAATCTACACAAAACCAGTCTTTTACAATTGAAAAAAATTCTTGCACCTTGGCGGATAAAATTGTTAGTATTATTATGATGTAATAATAAACGCGCCGTTTGTTTTAGGAATTGTGGTAAAAATTTGCAAAATTTCCGATTTTTTTTTGAAAATTATAAAATTTTCGAGTTTTGTGAAATTTTCGAATTTCATTAAATTTTCAAACTTCATCAAATTTTCGAATTTCATCAAATTTTGAAACTTCATCAAATTTTCGAATAGCATCAAATTTTCGAATTTCATCAAATTTTCGAATTGCATCTAATTTTCAAATTTCATCAAATCTTCGAATTTCATCAAATTTTCGAATTTCGTTAAATTTGGTTACATTCTCATATTTGATATTTTTTCAAATTTCTTATATCGTCAAGTCCTCCAGTCTAAATGTTCTCAATGTAAAAAAAAGAGCATCCGTTTTTTGCTTATAATCGATCCCATACAAAAAAAAAGACAATCCACTACCACAATAAATTTAGCCTTGATTACCAATCTCTCGAATAAACAGCATACATAGTTTCGCAGCTTTGGTATATACGTCCAAAAAAAAAAAAAAAAAAAAAACGGGAGGGCTGGAACGAATCTTCCTAGCCCTCCTAAAAAAAGAAGCTGACACGCGTTATACTGACCGGCCGTGACGAATCGCCGAGGGGTCTTGGGTTTCGTCCTGCATCGATTCCCAAGGTCGCCGTCGTCTGCGGAGACGCGCTTCTCGTCGTCGGACCGTCCGACCGAGCCGTCGCTGCACCAAACGGACGTGTAACGATACATAACAACACTGCCGATAACTGTGCGATCCTCAAATCGCAAAATACACTGCAATCCGGCACACCCAATCGGGCGTGAAAAATACAGACACGTGGGACCTCGATAGCGAAGCCGGAGAAACAATGTACAACAGTGTGCGGAACAACAACATATCGCGGCCCGGAGACGCGCCTGTCGATGCAGGTGGACGGTGAATATAGCCGGGTCTCGTAATATCGGCCGCTCGCCTCGCGCGGAATAATTAGTTCGCGATAACAAGTCTGTACCGTTAGTTCACCGATAGGAAATACATAACTTTTATGTAATAAACATTCACTTCGCTACACGAGTCGTTCGTTTTTTTTTTTAATACGTTGCCATTATCGAAATAATGATAACACGAAGAAAATCGTAAGTCCGTCTTGCGGCGTGCGCGATCCGCGTCTCTCGGCTCGGTGCGGCTTATCGTTCGGCTCAGAGGCAAGACAGGACAATACGGGCAACAATATTGTATTATATTGGATAGAACCAACTACGCGATAGACACGCGCCTCGGTGTGCGCGCGTGTCCCTACACAATTCGTCGGGTCGGATGTAGCGTGCATATGCACGACGGGATACACAGATGGACATAAAAACGCGCTGGATAAATAACACAACAGGCAGCGAGCGACGCCGAGCTGCGAGGCGATTCGTCGAATTTGTAACCGTCGGCTGCGCAACACTAACGAGACACGGACCTCCCGAATTTTATCGGACCTTTACGACGCTACGGTTCGAGAATAAAAAATAGGTCGCGAAAAGAACTTCGCAAAATCTATGTGTGTATATAAATATGTATATATGTATATGGAGAGCCTCGATTAGCCCGGGTCGGATTAACCGAGAAGCGGATTCACCGTGCGTCTTCCGAGGTTTTCTTGTTTCTTTTTTTTTTTTAATGCTCAGAGCCAACCTGTTATTGAGTACTTCCGAAACAAAGACTAGCGTACGTATTGTTAATGAAAAAAATCCAAAACTTTAGATTCTGCTTCGCACTGTTTATCAATGAAGTGCAGGTTGTGCCAAATGTCATTGTAATTAGTCGAAATAAATTTTTATCATTAGCCATTGTTGACTGATGTTCGAATTAACTGAGATTTCGATTACCCGGGGAGTTTTCGGTCCCGAGCATCCCGGTTAACGTAGCCGTTTCGCCTGAGTTCGAGAAAAATAAGAGAAAATTGCAAATACTTCTCGATGGTATAAAAATCTGAAAAATGAATGCATACTAAAGGTACTGAAAATATTAACTTTGCATAATAATAATTCCAAAATTTTATTATCAAATTAATCAAAAAATGAGTTTTATCAAAATATTAATCAAATATTAATCAAATTAATCAAAAAATGAATTGTTTAACGAATTACCCGGCAGCGAAACTTTCTTTTTTTATGAAAATGATTCGTCCATTTTTCTGAATACGTATGAATTTTTTCAGATTTTTCAATAAGCTTTGATTTTTTTTTTATATGAAAAAAATGTGTGATAAACACAAAAATCAAAACTAATTGAAAAATCTAATCGAAATGAATATATATGCACTGTGGATTATGTTGGCTGGCATGAATTTCGTAAATTAAGGTTGTCTCGGAGCGTTAAAGTAGCGCAAAACGTGAGTTTCAGAGACAATTGTGAACACTTCTCAATGGGATAAAAATCTGAAAAACATCAGGTATATGGGAAGTGCTGCAAAGATTGTTTTTGTGAAATAATAATTCCAATTCCAATTTACCAAAACGCGTTTTGTAAAGATTACAAAAAATTCTGAAAACATTCATACGTATTCAGAAAAATAAACGAATCATTTTTATGAAGGAAAATAGCTAAGTTGCCGAG
The DNA here is from genome assembly GCA_030522665.1 of Ichneumoninae sp. A BG-2022a. Taxonomy (NCBI): domain Eukaryota; kingdom Metazoa; phylum Arthropoda; class Insecta; order Hymenoptera; family Ichneumonidae; species Ichneumoninae sp. A BG-2022a. The sequence goes on from JAPYZC010002295.1 coordinate 22,013, forward strand.
TAATTTGTTGAATAATGATTTTTATCTTCAACTTGTTGATAACGAATTGGAATCATTATTTCACAAAAACAATCTTTGCAGCTCCTCCCACATCCTTGATTTTTTTTGGCGGGTCTGTATCACTAAATCTACTTTTATATCCGCTACAATAAGAACTCAGCGCTCGGCTGAAGGGGGGGGGGGGAGGATGTGGAAGAAACTTCCAAATCAACAAAACGTTTCCAAAATATATGTAAAATATATAGATCTAGACATAAATACACTATATATTTATATGTACACGTATAATAAATGTGCATATGTATATATGTATATGTATGTAGATCAATTAGATCAATTGTAATTTCGACTTACTGTGAGTCGTCTTTGGGGACGTTGTTGTTGCTGTCCTGCTGTCGATGGCGTAGAACTTTGGCGATCCACTGACGCGAGGCCTTTTTGAACAAGGTCCAGTTAACCTGCCCGTTCGACGAAACTTCCTCGATGGATTTTTGCAACTCGTCGAGGAGAGCCTCGTTTCTGCGGGACAATCGGCTCTCGTCTGTTTCTTTCTTTTCGGATAATTTCTCTCGAACGCGCGGTGAAAATTGCGGGAAAGCGTCGACGACACGGGTATTCGGTGAATTTTATTAGATCGTGAGAAATTTAGGTAAACGTCCCAGTTTCCGCCGCCGTAATTTATACTAATAATAAATACATTACACGTTAAATACAAACGAAATTGGCGGCATGTTGAAGAGCGGTTTACTCCTGATTAATCCCGCAAAACGTATATTTTTTATAAAATGTTCCCTTTAACAATTGAAGATGGCGGAAACTGGGCCTAAAGGTGGCGGAAACTGGGCCGCTTACCTTATCGAGATATTTTATTATCACTCTTTTACCTGTAATTACCCGAGGCATTGTCGCGGATGTAATTGATGAGTGTGCCGACGGACACCGCGCTGGACGTCGACGGGAGCGACGAGAAAGACGAGAAAGACGAGATGGACGCCGTAGTGGTTGACGATTCGAGGCACTCGAGAAATATTCTGCGTAGCGCAACTGCGGGAAATCTTTCGTCAATCGTCGAAGCCCGAATGGTCGTGTTTTTTTAAGGGGGGAAAAAAAGTATCGACCGATCGAGAGTCGTTCGCTTACCGTCTTCCCACGGGACGTCGTCGAACTCGGTGGAAACTTCGCTCATTGTGTTTTCTTCATTAGCACGTGTTGCGAAGAATCCCAAAACACCAACCGGCACTCCCGAGACTCGAGCGCTACGATTATGCCGATGACACTGTCGATCAACACGCCTCGTACGCTCGCGCGCTATCGCGAATTATGCACTACTGTCGAACCTCGTGGAAATCATCGAAAAGACGATTCGGTTTTTTTTTTATTTTTCACACCCGGCGTGGCACGGTGTCGGGCTCGTGGACTGATTTGGCGAATTCCCTCGCGCGTGAAGTGTAAACAAATAGCGCGATGGTGTTTATGTTTCAAAGGTCGTTGACGCACTGAAGTTTGTGTTATGTCCGAAACGGCCATTTCGAATTTAATCGAAATCGTAAAACCTGCACGCTACTTCACGATCATGACGGTTTTCAAACGTTTGTTTTGTTTCAGTTTTATTTTTTTTGTAACCCTTTATGAGTTCCAGGTTTATCTACTCTTAGACGATAGCAACTTGTTGCCCCAAACCCATGCGAGTTAAACGCGTTTCGGGCGTTGGGAGATACAACTGTTCGACGAGTCACGAAGGGTTAGCGAGTTACGAAGGGTTAACGAATTGTGAAGGGTTAATGTGCTATGAAGGGTTAACGTGTTTCGGGCGTTGCGAGATACGAAAGGTTAACGAGTTGTAAAGGGTTAACGAGTTATAAAGGGTTAACGAGTTATAAAGGGTTAACGAGTTATAAAGGGCTAACGAGTTGTAAAGGGTTAACGAGTTGTAAAGGGTTAACGAGTTGTAAAGGGTTAACGAGTTATAAAGGATTAACGAGCTACGAAGGATTAACGAATTACGAAAGGTTAATGAGTTATGAAGGGTTAAGCACTTGCAAAAGGTCAATGCATAGCCTCAAAGATAATCCAATCTTCTTTTGCCATTGGGAACAACATTTCCAGTCGACTAAATTTTCATAGTGGGGATAATCAATGTGGACTGTGGAGCGTCGGGTCAACCGGAAGTGCTCACTTCCCCCTTTATTTTTACACTGCAATTCGCAATGAAAGTAAAAACTCCACGATGATTAAAAAATGTTCAGTTTCGTAATTAATCGTTTATTTCGGTAACAATACGGGCCATTATATTCAAAAGATGTATTAAAGTATTAAATATAGAAAGCAATGTTCTGAGATTCTTCGATGCTCGTACAAAACGGACGGAGCACATTGCGCTAACACTTTGTAAATATATATATATATATATGTATATATGTATATATATGTATAGCCTTGTAGTTTTGCGGAAAATGCCGAGAATCGCGTATACCAGCGACTTGATTCCTGACTTTGATGCGATGCGTAACCAGCGCCTTTCCGAAAACTTCGATGTACACCGTGACGAAATGAGAGTTTTTCGTGCCGTTGATGAAAACCAATAGAGTTACAAGATCCTTTGGAGAATCTCGCTCGCGACGTTCATCGTCTGGTCGTCGACCAATACGATGTCGAAATGCTCCAGATACGACGGCAAACTTTCCTCCACCTGCAACAACGACAATTAAATATATTTGTATGCACTTAGCATGGTCCTTAAATTGAACATTTCGCAGTTTTTTTCTTATTCGTTATACTTTGGAAGTGCGGCCTGGCTTCGAGAAAATCTCGAATTTTTTATTTTGACTTTGAATTTAGGTGTTCCAAAGTTTTTAATTTTTTTAGATAGTCGGTAGCGACCTCTAAAAATACATTCATTTCGGAGACTCTTCGCACATTGCATTGTTATTTTATATCTCACGATAATACGGAGTAGCCAGAGAATTACAAAATTTTCAATTTAAGGAGGGAGTCTCACTGCGCGCTGACTTCGCATGAGTTCGACAACAATAGGAGAAAATTACAAGCACTTCTTGATGGTGTAAAAATCTGAAAAAAATCATGTATACTAAAAGTACTAAGATTAATTTTGCATAATAATAATTGCAAAATGTTATTAACAAATTCATCAAAAAATTAATTGGTTAACAAATTACCCGGCAACAAAACTTTTTTTT
>JAPYZC010002297.1:0-15087 GCA_030522665.1 Ichneumoninae sp. A BG-2022a
TTGCCTAAAAGTACAACCGACTAAAAAAAATGTAGCACTCCTTTGCCCGGTGTGAAGCGGTCCGACCTCCTTAACAACGAAAGGAAAAGCCGTAGCGGAGGAGACAACGGCGGTTTGGGCGCCGGGGCGATCGACAAAGAGAGCTTCGAAGCCCCTGGACGCTTCTCAGTCTTCCCAACCGTCTGAGTCACTGCGGAGCTCCTCTCGGTGGTGCGAGAGCTCGATCCAAACTCGGCGACGAGACACGACTAATATACACTTCTACGCGCCGTACTACCCGTGCGCTATTATTGGACGCCGCCGTCGCGGACTCTTTGATACAGACCCGTCCCCCCTTTCCCGCCGCTTCTGATCGATCGTCGGACAGTGAGTAGACAGCGCACCTCGATAACTGTCCAGAGGCTCCTCGTCCCTTCCCTCGGTGATGCGCAAAAAAATTCGTACCAAATTTGTAAAAAAAAAAAAAAAAACAAAAAAACATAGCGCCAGAACGCGCGATGGAATCTCGCACTTTGTCCGGAAGCTTCGAGCATCAGTGCCGGTAAATTTATCGCGACATAGCAGACACGCAGTCAGACAAGCACGACTATTAATAGTCACCCGACACGATCGAACGGATGCGAGCGAACGACTCGGCATACGATTGTGTGTACGTTGGGCGCCGGTCGTTGGAACGCTCCCGGCGCTAGTGTCGCTCTTCGGTAGAAAACAAAAATAAAAAAAAACCCACCTACAGAGACCATCGGGAGGCGCGCAGTTCCCTCTACAGGCGCAAGCTAATTTTCACTCGGTTAGTTTCCACGGGGTTTACTCTCCCGTAAAGGCATAACGGTGTCATCTTGACCCCGGTCACGCGTTAGGAAAGGCGTCGTTCCGAGATGGAATCTCTCGATGGTTCGTCAGGCGTAAACCCGATCCCCTTCTATCTTTCTCGCTTTCCGCTCTGCTCGGCCCGGCTCTGCTCTGCTTAATTGCTCCGCCTTGATTTCCTTGTCTGGCTGTCCGCGCTGCCTCCTTGGCCGGAGCCGTCTCTATCGCCTTCTTCCACCTCTCGCAACCCCCCCCCCTTCCCCTCCCGCCCCTCATGTCCTCGGCGGCCGCAGACGACGCGATTCGAGCCGCTCGGTGCGTGCGGACGTGGCGCGGAGCGGAACGGCTCCGCCGATCCTAATTAGCCGGCGTAGTTGCAGCCACCCCCTCCGGGCCTCCGTTACAAACTGGCTAATACTATACCGTACTGGGTATAAGCCGGCGAAAAATTTCGTACGCGCGGGTCAATGAAAAAATTATTTGTCCGGAGGCCGAAAATGCCCAAAGAGCATAGACTGTAAAAAAAGTGAGACTGTAAAAAATGTCTGCATCGAAATTAATGTACTTGTTGGAAACTTTTATGCATAAACTAGTATATTCTATTTAATATACAAATGTTGGGTAAAATGAATGTACGGTAAATAAAAAATAATTAAAAAGTGGTATTTTTAATAAAAGTACTTTAATAGTACTAAATGTATTTAAAAATTACTTTAAAACTACTGTAGTTTTACGTAATATTTGTGCATTAAATTTAATATACTGGTTTATGCATAAAAGCTTCCAATATCGGGACATTAAATTTACAATTTTTTTTTTAACAGTGTAGTGTGAAATGACATGGACTGAAAGTTTTTTTATGCATAAAGTGGTGTATTTTATTTCACGTGCTAATTGGGGCGAAATTGTTAATGTTCGGGGTATTGAAAAGATTGGAAATACTTTGTTTTTAATCTTTTACTTTAATTTCAATGGAAATGTATATTAGTTTATCAACACAATTGTACATTAAATTTGATGCAGTTTTTGCATAAAAACTTTCAGTTAGGTACATTAAATTTAGCATTTTTTTACAGCGTACCGGAAGTACGTACGCGATCGGGTCTTTGTCAATGTGTTCGAGAAATTTATTGTAATGTACTTTCTTTTTATTGAGTCCTGGGATAAATTCCTTGGACTAGCAAAACAGATTGTATATTTAATGTACGAGACTGAAAGTTTTTATGAAAAAACTGGTACATCTAATTTAATGTACTATTCTGATAAAAATGTAATATAAATAAGAGTACAATACTTTTATAGTAAAATGAAATTACATTTTTTTAAATAAAGTGTTTCCGATGTTTTTAATACACTGAACATACATTTTTCATCACAATTGTACATGAAATTTAATAATATTTTTTTTACAGTGCAAGGACCACTTGCGACACAAGCTGAACAGTGCGAGGTTAACATTAACTGATTAATGTTAATTCAATGCATGAATGCATTAATGAAAAAATGTTATGTTAATTAATCTAAAAAAAAGATGGCAAAGTAGGCGTAGCATAAAAAGTATAATAGTGGATATAATAATTACAGTAGACGACCCGTTAGAGCAGATGCAGATAGAGTGAAACTAGAAATAAATTACAATGTTTCGTTTAATTAAGAACTAGGGATAGAACTAAACACATATATACACATATATAAGCGTATAAGTTGGTCAATAGCCAGACGAAGGTCTCGGTGAGTGATGCCGAATAAAACAAAAATCCCCGCGACCAAATCGAATTCACAGTCTGACGAGAAAAAATTGCAATTGTTTCAGATGAGCGGCAAGAGAACGCGGAGCTTCAAATGCGCGGTTCATCACCGGGACCGGGAGGTTTGCTCGGAAAACGACTTCCACATACTAATCCACGAACCGCCGCTCTTTCGAAGGTGAATTAGGATTAATCGTTTCGAGTAGTACATAAAAGAAAAACAAAAAAAAAAAGAGAACGAGCCGCGAAACCTCGCGGAGTTTCCGAGTGCGTCGGGGAACCCCCCAGCGGTCTTGCGCATGCGCGCGCCAAGTTCGCCCCTTTGTTTTGTCCCTTTCTTTATCTTTATTTCAATTGCCTGTGCGTTGATCCTGCTCGTTGGGCCGTTCGCGACGCGGCGCTTGCGGGTTACCTAAGCCCCATCAAGGTTGCCGGAGAACCCCGACAGAGAGACAGAGAGGGAGGGACAGAAGGAGAGAGAGAAAAACGCTCCTCTGTGTGTGCCGCGCGTTGTGCGTGCCGCCTCGCAGGATAGTATATTTCCGCCGCTCTTGTACGCTAACGTGGAATAGAATAAGCTTTTGATGATCCGTGCGCGATTGGTAGATTCGAGAGGCCCACTCCCCCCACCACCGCGCCCCTCGCCCAATGGCGACGCGCGTGCGCTCCCTACCGTCCCGAGCTCGGAGCGCCGCGTGTACACCCACGCTATTGCCGGCGGCGGGCCGCGTCGTCGTTGGTGTGTCGGCTGCTCGAGCCGCGGCACGAACCGCTCGAGTTACTCAGTCAGGTTGATCGTTCAGTGAGCCCGTGGCGCCCTGCGAGAAGGGAGGTCCGCGACGTACGTGCGTGAGACGAGTCCGCCGGACTCGGGCCAGCGCGCTTCGCACGAGTTGCATCGGCTTTCGACCGCGCGCGACCGTTCACAGTCTGCCGGGGTTTACAATCATTTTTTTTTTTCTGTCGATCGATCGGGGTGCCCGGAAACGTAAAAAAAACGAGGAGGACAACGAGGAGCGGAGAAATAACAGCGGAAGGATAAATCATCGTACGTGACTTTGTAAAGGAAAAAAAAATAAGAGAGTGCCCGAAGTGTGAGTGGCCGATGTGAGAGCGATAATACCGACGGCCGGCGATGTGTTTACATGCGAAATAATAATAATAATAACAATCGGAATAACAGTGGGCTGCGTTTGACGGCCGGGGCCGTCGGGTGCGAGTGTTTTCATTGGTCGATTGTCCGACGAATGACGATCGTTCCTCGCTCGGTCGGTAAGGACGATCCGACCGTTGAAGAGATATAATTGAAATTTAAAAAAACGGAAACGCACAAAAATAGCGAACAAAATGTGCGTCAACGCGCAGTTCGGTAGTGCTAAAATACTGAAGGAGAAGGAAGGCAATGCTCCGAGTATCGCGGCAAGTGCATGGATCCTGCGAACGCCGGTCCCAGCTGTCGCGCCCGCAGCTGGGAATCCTCCCGGCGAGTCATCCACCAGGCCGCGGCACACCTCGATCATGTAAATATCGTTATTCTTTAAAGTTTCTCCTTTTTTTTTTCTCTCGCTCGCTCTTCGACGCACCTCTTGCTCTCTGTCTGTCTCTCTATCCTCTGTGCAAAGCTTCCGTTAATTTAGCCGCTCTTGCCGCTTACGCACCGTTGAGCATCGTTCCGTACGTCCCCCCAACCCCCGCCCCGAGTATTGCTGCCGTACATTTTTTAAAACTAAAGTCAATTTAAGGGAGTTCAGTCACGGAGGCGCGAATGAAATCCACGAATGAGTCCGGCGCAAATATCGACCCGTGACTTTATTTCAGGCACGCTGTTTATTTGTTCTTCTTTATCGTACTTTTTTTATTTTCCTGCCTGTTTACACACGCCAATGATATTATTATTGTTATGAATTGTCTACATAATAATACGGTTCATGCCGATTGAACACTAATACATTCTCATACACAGCTACTCATACGAATACGCATAGATACTCATAGATAATCACAGATACTCACACGGATACTCACGGCCACTCACAGATACTCACACGGCTATTTACAGTACTCACAGGTACACACACGGGTACTTACAGTACTCACAGATACATACACGGATACTTACAGTACTCATAGGTACACACACGGATACTTACAGTACTGACAGATGCACACACGGATACTTACAGTACTTACAGGTACACACACGGATACTTACAGTACTCACAGATACATACACGGATACTTACAGTACTCACAGATACTCACACGGATACTTACAGTACTCACAGGTACACACACGGATACTTACAGTACTCACAGGTACACACACGGATACTTACAGTACTCACAGATACACACACGGATACTTACAGTACTCACAGGTACACACACGGATACTTACAGTACTCACAGATACACACACGGATACTTACAGTACTTACAGGTACACACACGGATACTTACAGTACTCACAGATACATACATGGATACTAACAGTACTCACAGATACATACACTGATACTTATAGTACTCACAGATACATACACGGATACTTACAGTACTCACAGATACATACACGAGTACTTACAGTACTCACAGGTACACACACGGATACTTACAGTACTCACAGATACACACACGGATACTTACAGTACTCACAGATACACACACGGATACTTACAGTACTCACAGGTACACACACAGATACTTACAGTACTCACAGGTACACACACAGATACTTACAGTACTCACAGGTACACACACGGATACTCACAGTACTCACAGGTACATACACGGGTACTTACAGTACTCACAGATACACACACGGATACTTACAGTACTCACAGGTACATACACGGGTACTTACAGTACTCACAGATACACACACGGATACTTACAGTACTCACAGATACATACACGGATACTAACAGTACTTACAGATGCATACACGGATACTTACAGTACTCACAGGTACACACACGGATACTTACAGTACTTACAGAGTACACACACGGATACTTACAGTACTTACAGAGTACACACACGGATACTCACAGATGCTCACAGCACTTATAAAGATACTGCGAACGCGCGAAGGGCGCGAGCCGACATAACCGTTACTTATATAACATATGTTATATATTATTGTTATATTATCTATAGCTTGTATATTTACTCGATGATTGCGAGTGTTATTGGATGTTTTTGGAAGAGAAAAAAGAAATGGTTTTAACGTTTTTCTTTTGCACCGTGCGTGTTTCAGGATGGTTCGCATGATAGGGGACGAATTCCTGACGGAGGAGCGCGATAGAAAGTTCTACGCGGACCACTACACGTGCTGCCCGCCCCCGCTCTTCATCATCCTCATCACTCTCGTCGAGGTAAATTTAACGCTCGGACGTTATCGTCGGGGGAGTCCTCTCCACCCGCACGGATCGATGGACAGACGGTTGTAAAACTCGTTTGTTCTTTTTTTCTTTGCAGTTGGGTTTCTTCACGTATTACACGGTGGCGATGGGCCGGGTGAATCCGTCGGGTCCGGTGCCGATCGACAGTGTATTCATTTACCGGCCGGATAAGCGGCTCGAGCTGTGGAGATTCGCTTTCTACATGTTTCTTCACGCAGGGTAAGTACGTAGTTTTTTTTTTTTTGGTTTCTCCGTACGGCCTTTTATCTCCCGTATTACACCCGCATGAGGAATACATTAGCGTCAGCAACCGTTTTAACGATGTCCTCGATCGATTTTTGAAACCTGTTAAAAATTTTCCTTGGCGATGTATTTAAAAAAAATATATAGTAATATCCTTTGAATTTCTGATTATTAAACCTGCTTGCAAACGTCCTCGAACGGTTTTGCAGTCGCGTTACAAATTTTCCTTTACGATGAAAAAATTATAATAATTAAATATCCTTCGCATTTCTGATTATTACACCTGTTTGCAAAAGTCCTCGATCGGTCTTGCAGTCGCGTTACAAATTTTCCTTTACGTTGAAAAAATAATAATAATTAAATATCCTTCGCATTTCTAATTATTACACCTGTTTGCGAAAGTTCTCGAACGGTTTTGCAGTCGCGTTACAAATTTTCCTTTACGATGAAAAAATAATAATAATTAAATATCCTTCGCATTTCTTATTATTACACCTGTTTGCCGAAGTCCTTGATCGGTTTTGCAGTGGCGTTAAAAATGTTCCTTTACGATGGAAAGAAGTTATAATAAAATATCTTTCATATTACTGATTATTACACCTGTTTGCAAAAGTCCTCGATCGGTTTCAAAGCCGCGTTAAAAAATATTCTTTGACGTAAAAAAAAAAGAATTAAATATCCTTCGCATTTAATACTAATTACAAACCTCTTTGCCAAAGTCCTCGATCGCTTTCAACGCCGCGTTAAAAAATATTCGTTGACGCAAAAAAAAAAAAAAAAAAAAAAATAACAAACAATAAAAAGTTAATTAAACATCCCTCGCATTTCAGATGGTTACACCTGTTATTCAATCTGGGCGTGCAGCTAGTCGTGGGACTTCCTCTGGAGATGGTGCACGGCAGTCTGAGGATCGCCGCGGTGTACATGGCCGGAGTTCTCGCCGGTGAGACATTCCGACAATTTTGTTCCCCCGAGAGCCGCCTCTGCCTCTCGCACCGACAATGGGATCCCCGCCGCAGAGCCCGCTGCACAATCGGAGCGCACGCACTGACCCGCGAATAATAAATGACATTTGTTGCGCGAGAATATAAAGCAAAAAAAAAAAAAAAAAAAAAATTGCCAACGACGAGAATGGAATCCTACCGGTGTTACGGTCTACTCCGTCGCGCACCGGCGCCTAACTGTACATTCGCTTTATTGTCCCCGTCGCTTACGCACTCGCTTACGCGCCGGCTGTCCCGCCCCGCGCGGATCCGCGCTCCTCTCGCCCGGTCAACGACAATTTGTCTCTCTCCGCTCTTCCCGAGCGCGCATTGCCATGGGACGCACTCGGGCCCGGTAGTTTCTTTGTACGACGGCTGCTGAGCCATTCGCGAGAGGGGTGCGGCGCCCTTCCGGTACTTTAACAAACATAAACAATAACAACGACGGACCAAGGGACAATTACCAAAACCGGAAATAATCGAAAATTGCGGGATCGCGGCCGTTGGCGCCGGTTCGACGGATATTGCGCTCGGGGCTTTCCGCCGGCCGGATCGGTGAGCCGAGCGTAACTTTTGCCCTTCCGCCTTTCTCACGGGAGGATTCAACGCCCTATGATATTTTTATTTATTTATTTATTTTTTTTATATTTTTTTTTTTTACTCACGAGGCATCGGTAGTGCTCGGGGCTCTCAGGCAGCCGGATCGGTGAGCCGAGCGTAACTTTTGCCCTTCCGCCTTTCTCACGGGACAATTCGACGCCCTATGATATTTTTATTTATTTAATTTTTTTTTTTTTTTCTCATGAGGCATCGGTAGTCCTCGGGGCTTTCCGGCGGCCGGGTCGGTGGGCCGAGCGTAACTTTTGCCCTTCCGCCCTTCTCACGGGACGATTCAACGTCCTACGATATTTTTATTTATTTATTTATTTATTTATTTATTTATTAGTTTACGGGATAAACCCTTTTACATACAATATTAAAAATACATCAGAAAATTGATAAATCATGAAAATATCTCTATTTGAATAATATCATCAGTTCGCAGCTTAATATATAACAAATAGACAAAATATATTTCATTAGTTCTTTTTAACATTAATAACCACCATACTGGTTATTTGCCTTTGGTTGCCCGATTATTTAGGAATACAATCACTCAAAGATAAAAATTCGCCGCCCAACAGCTGCATTAAATTTAACAGCTGTATTTATTTAATTTAATTTTTTTTTATTCTTTCTAATTTTATTTTTTTACTCACGAGGCATCAATGGACTAACCGAGTATTTTTATTTTAAAGGCTCGCTGGGGACGTCGGTCTTCGACACGGACGTGTACCTCGTAGGCGCCAGCGGTGGAGTTTACGCTCTGCTCGCAGCTCATCTTGCCAATGTTCTTCTCAACTACAACAACATGGAGTTCGGCATCGTTCGCCTCGTCGGAATCTTCATAATCGGTAATTATGACGATCCGTTCGTCCGACTGAGTTAACGATCTATGATGATGGCAGTAGCGGTAAAAAAGATTTAATGCCAGTGCCGTACAATTGTACTGTTATCATTTTACACTGTTAAAAATAAAGGGAATTTAATGTACCGGTCTAGAAGTTTTTGTGCAAAAACTGGTAACATTAAATTTAATGCGCAACAACAAATAGCGATGAAAAATTAATGGACTTTTCGAGTGAAATTAAAGTAAATTATTGGAATCAAAGTACCTTTATAGTACAATTAATGTATATTATTAAAAGTAAAGTTTTTTAAACTTTTTAATATACTGCAATGTTAATTTACGTGAAATTTATATACCAGTTTATGCATATAAACTTCAAGTGCATTAAATTGTACACTTTGAGTCCTTCGGCAAGATTCTCTTTGGTATCAGAAAAGTTTTTTTCGACCCTTATATTACGATAAAAAATATTTGTAGATTTACGCCGTGCACTATAAAAAAAATTCTTGTGAAATTTGACGTAGAAACTGAAAGTGTTTATGCATAAACTGGTATATTAAATTTCCCGTACAAATGCGATAAAAAATTAACCTACAGTATATTAAATACTTTATAAATCCTTCCCTAATTATACAATAAAAGTACCTTAAATTCAATAATTTTCTTCAATTTCACCGTGAAAGTTCATTAATTTTCCATCTCAATTCTAGCTACAATTTTCAGTACCAGCCTCAGCATAAAAACTTTCAGTCCGTTGCATTAAAGTTGCAATTTTTTTTAAACAATGCGACACATTGATTCTCGATAATAATATTTAGCAAAAAAAAGTGATAGTTCAACCCAATCCCAAAAAGTAAATATTTGCAAAAATAAAACCCTTTTCATTATGATTGCAGCAAGCGCCGACGTGGGTTTCGCGATCTACGATCGATACGCGGCCGAGCAAATGGGTCCGCCGGTGTCGTACGTCGCGCACCTGACCGGTGCGCTCGCCGGTCTGACGATAGGCCTCCTGGTGCTGAAGAACTTCGAGCAGCGACTGCACGAGCAGCTGCTCTGGTGGGTCGCCCTCGGTGTCTACGCGGCCTGCACGATATTCGCGATAATGTACAATCTCATGCATCCCGATTATCCATGACGCGAGATCAGCTTCGCTTATGGAATACCGCAGAGTACATAACGCGAAGCTGGCAACTGCAGCGAGGGTACCTTATGCAGATGCCGCGTTCAATTATTCGCATCGACGATCGAGCCCACCGAGCGCGTTTCTCGCGTTCGACCGCCGGGTCGGAAGTGCGCATGCGCGCGCGAGCGCGGCGCTCGATCGTCGATCGTTCGTACCAAAGAGATGCATCCATTGATCGGTATCCGTGAAAAATCCGATACCGACGACTTTCGGACTGCGGGCTAGCCCGAGTTACAGTGTCGAGTCGCCTCCCCGAATCGGAGAGAAACTCCGACAAAAAAAAAGCGATCGGCCGCAAGACTTGACGAGATGCTCGCATCGCGAAAACATCGAAACCAAGACACTAAAAAAAAATGAAAAAAATGAAAAAAAAACCGAGGGCAGGATCAAATCGCTTTACCGTTCGCTGTAAGAAGGCAAATTAGCTTTGCTCGCCTTATATTCTCTATAAGATGTGTCCAAGACTAGATGGCGTTGACCTTGGCGGTACAAAACTTTTCGCCGGTGACGTTCGATATTGAAAGACTGATAATTTGAAATTTATGCAACACATATATATAGATACACGGATACACACACACACACACACACACGCACGCCCTGCCTCGATAGTCTCAGTAAGTCACGCATGGTTGACCGTGTTTGTTACGTTTCGTTTTTTTTTTTTTTTTTCTCGCAAGGAGAGTGTATGTGGGAGTTTTTGTGTACATCGCTCGCGCGTCGACAGAAATTGTTACATCTGCGTAGCAACATTGTAAATTAATTTGTCGCAGCCATGGGTTTGCAAGTGTTCAGAGAGGTGGGGATCGATGCTCAACGCATTCGGTGACTCATTTTGTATAACGTCATGCTGCTATAATTAATCCTCGTCTTGCCTATCTATGTCAATACCGTTGTGCATATCCTGCCGGGATCGTGGGAACGAAGGTAAAATTTGAGTGCGTGTGAGACGGAGCGAAAGAAAGAAAAAAAAAAGAATGTATAAACGAATCGTATATTTTATTGTACACAGAGATAATTCAACTATTGAGAGAGTTAGAGAGAGATTAAGAGAGCAAATGAGAGTGATGAACGATGCTAGTCAATTAGTAGCCACGGAGTTAGCTTCGCTATAAACTCGACATCGCGTGTCGCGATGAAAAAGAATAAAGTTTAAAAAAAGGGTGAATTTAATTAAATAGAAAGAATAGTTGACACCGCGAAAGACCGATGGCTCAGAAGCATACAGTACAATTAGCAAGTAATGAACGTCGAGTAGCGAGCATTGTAAGTTCGAAGGGAAGGAAGTGAAAAAAAAAATTAAAGGGAATAGCTTCTGCAACGCTTCTCGTGTTACTGACGAGACGAGTATGAGGAGTAAGGACGTTTATGCACGTTGAGCGTGCATCGGACTATAGGACATTGGAAAGCCTTTCATCGGTCTCTCGTCGAGTATCAATATCGTGAGGATAAAAAAAAAACAGTCTATCCATCTTCTCGAAGCGTCCATGCCTTGTGCCTGTGGAGTATCCAATGCGGCGGGTAATAAAAATTAAAGATACAAAAAAAATGAAAAAATGTATAATTAACACGGGGCTCTCGTGGTAAAACCCGTCGATAATCACTACGATAAGTAATTGGTATTCGCTGTTTCGTTATCGATAATATTCTTGTACGAGCCCACATTCACAATCTCACACACGTAAAACGGGATGATGCGGCGATTAATTGGAGGGAGGAAACTAACATAAAAAAGCGGCATCATCGTTGTTGTTATATTTAATTTATTTAAAAAAATAGCAAATCACTATCGACACTTGGGTAAATTATTTGTGAGTCCGAGACATAATTGACGATTGGGGGTTCTCGCCGATCGGCCGCAACCAGTTTCTCGTCCGTAAAAGAAAGAGAAAATGTTTATTATTCCTAATTGAGTAAACTATTATTTATTTGATGATTTAGTATTGATGCATGATTCGACGCATCTGTAGTGTCGTCCGAGTGCCGCGTGTAATGGGATTCTATATGCACAGATTTATACGTATATGAGTAATTAATATCACACACATGGTCAGTCAAATATCCACAAGCCAAAGAGGTGGAGCTAGTAATATGTAAAAAAAATAATAAATATGATAACTACGAAGAATCTTGGTACCATTTTTTTTTCGACCCCTCCTCATCGACCTGCTATGTCGAGCTTTGTAGCTATTTGTCTATTAGGTAATCCGTGTGGATGATATCAATTTGATATAAACTATCCACATGGCACGGAAATGGTTTTGAAAGTTTCCACTAATATTTCTTTGAAATAGTGAAAATATTTTGCCAATGTTAAAAAAAATTTGTAAAATGATTTAAAAGCATTTTGAAACAAAAATTTGACCGCTCATAAATCTTACTGCGAAATGTTTCAGAAATGTTCAAAAAACCATTTCACCGAAATCCGAATGATTGCATCGCCATTCTTGTAAATATTTCGATGAAACATTAAAGTAAAAAATATTTCAAAAAGGTTTTATCGCTATATTTCAGAAGTACTTCAGATGTGTGGAAAGATTAAGTAAGTTTCTGAAATATTTAAGAAACGTTTCATTGGAATATTTTAATATTTTTCAAAAAAAATGCTAAGATTTGAAAGATTGAAAATATTGCTAAAATTATTTCAAAGTATTTGGTGATATAAGCTACGATATTAAAAAATTCGTATCAAGTCGGGACTACAGCGCCACCTGGTGAGCCGTGTGCGCGATCTCGTGCACATCAAAGCACCCGCGTACATGTTTATAGGAACAAAACAAGGTAATAAAATATTCTCAATAAGTACTCGATGATTATTAACGACGTACGATTATTTCGATTATCCGGGACATTTTTAACGATTCGACCAATCGTAAACAAAGTCCTCGAGAGATTTTTTCATTCACAACAAAACGACCGTGTCTCTGCCTTAACCTTCTTTACTCGTTCTCCGTGCTTCGATGTTCGCTTACGTTGAACGTTTTCTGTTAAAAGATGAGGCCGACCATATTTTTGATGAATGGCCGGTGCAGGAGACCGCAGAATCCTGACAAGGTGCCGTTCGTCATGCAAATGCCCTTAGAGCTGAAAAACCGAGTCACCGGCAAAGGCAGCAAGCTCAAAGGTGAAACAATTAGTTACAAATTTTTTTTTTAACAAAAAAAACGTCCGTTCGATTCTAACGACGTCCGTTCGATTTGAATTGTCGCAGAGCGCGGATGTCTGTACGAAATTTCGGTGGTGTTCGCGTGCATGCAGCAGAACAATTTCGAGGAGAAACGCTGCGCGAAGGAAGTCACGACGTTTCACAATTGCTACGCGAGCTTCCTAAAAAACAATTTCATCGCCAAGGACCAGGCTCGCAAGGGAATCCTCACGCCTAACACCACGAACCTCAAGCACAATCAAATTAATCAGCTCTTGCGAAAGTATCCGCAAGTCTAATCATCGTTTATTTACAATTTTTTTTTTTGTTAATTTACAATACGCTTAGGATCGAGAAATGTAATAAAGTGTGTAGGAATGTATCTTGTCGAGCGGACAAATGGTATTTAGTCTGCGAATAATATGACTATGAGGTTGACGAGCATTGAGTCAAGAGTTGTACTTGAGTCTCCTGAGAAGCCACCTTTTCGAGCTTTCTGCAAATTGCAAGTATACACATGAGTCATTGATTGATTGATTTATTGATTCATTATTTAATTGATTTATTCTTTAATTCATTAATTGAATGATTGATTAATTGAATGATTCATTAATTGAATGGTTAATTGATTAATTGATTCATTAATTGAATGGTTAATTGATTAATTGATTGATTGATTCATTAATTGATTGATTGAATGATTAATCGACTAATTGATTATTATTATTATTAATATTTACAGAAAGAAAGTTATTAACTTAAATAATCTGCTTCAAAAATATTTATTGATTGATTAATTGATTATTTTATTAACGGATTTCCCGTTTTACAAGAATCATAATTGCCGCGTAATTCATTTGTGACCTAGTTTGTTTGTTTGTGACTTAATGTTGTTACATTAAGTTACCAGGACACAAACAAATTAATACAGAGCAAAAAGATTGTTTCTCAAGAAGATACTTACGGTATTTTGTCAGTGAATACTACGCTCTGAGCTTTCCTGATCCTCAATTTGAGAGTTATTCTTGAGTCTCCTGAGGAGCAGCCTCTGCGAGCATCCTGTCAATTCGCAAGTGTACACATAAGCCATTGATTCATTGATTGGTGATTTTTTCAACTGATTCCTTCTTTTACAAAAATAATAATTACTACATCATTCATTTGTGACCTAGTCTTGTTTGTATGTGACCTAGTGTTCTTACATTACAATATTATTATGGTGGAATGTAAGTTAGCGTACATGCAAACTTCTGCATAAACTCCATTTGCTTGCAAGAACTAGGACACCAATGAATAATACATAGCAAAATATTTTTTCTCGCCAATATACTCTGCCCATAATTTTTGTATATGCAAACAACAACATGTTGTTTTTTGCACATACACAAATTTCCATATACACGCTCTTTACGTGCGAGAAAAAAAATTTAATGTTGTTACATTAAGTTACTAGGACATGAACGAATAATGCATAGAAAAGATTTTTTTCTTGCCAAGACACTTGGTGTATAGTTTGTGTCTATGCAAACAACATGGTGTTGTTTGCATATTCTCAAACTCCCATATACAGTTCGTTACTTGCAAGAAAAAGAAACTTAGTGTTGTTACATTAAGCTACTAGGACACAAACAAATCATTCAGAGTGAGAAGATTTTTTCTCTCTCAATACTCACGCAACGGCTGCGGTTCGACTTTCATAGTGTTCAGCTGATTCTCGATTCGTCTCAAAACTTTGTAATTTTCAAAGTTACTGTCGCTGTACGAGTAATACGTATAGAAGAGGGTGAGGCAGCACAACGCCAGCGCCAATTTTCTAAAATGCCAACTGAGTTCGACCAACCGGAGCTGACCATCAATTAAAAATAATGCGATAAGTTTTTTAATCTTTTTTTCGTTTTAATCAACTTAAGGTAGTATTAGGGCAATAACTGACGCTGCCTAAGTTTGAGAGGAATAAAAGAGAATTACAAACACTCCTCGATCGGATAAAAATCTGAAAAAAATCAAGCATACGGAAGGTGCTGATAAGATTGTTCGTCCATAATAATTATCCCAAAATGTTATTCGTTTCCTTTATGTTAAAATTTGTTTAAAATCATAATTTTCAAGTATTAGATA
>JAPYZC010002298.1:0-18571 GCA_030522665.1 Ichneumoninae sp. A BG-2022a
ATTGGCAACGAACAAATTAATTATCTTTCTTTGAATAAACTTGTTATTTAGTTTGTATAAACAAACTTGAGTTTTACTCTTAATTTGGCAACGATCCCAGATACCTATAAAATTATATTTGTTGACTTCGCGTCCAACACCCGGATTTATAAGAATTTTTCTTAGATATTATGGTAAAAATGGCTGGATAATCTGAGACTTTATGCCATAGGTGCACTGATAAAAAATGCAGTTGAATTAACGGAAGATTCGGGCAGGGGCGTTCAAATAAATATTTAGTTGGTCGAACAAAATATTTTAATGACTCAAAAATATTTTAGTGAAATCATCAAAAAAATTGTTGAACTAACCAATCTTTTTGCTGTACCAACAAAATATTTATTTGAACGTCCCTGCCGGAATGTTTAGTTGGTTCAACCGTATATTTTTTTATCAGTATGGCACCTTGGCGCCCTACTACGTGCTATGGTAATTTTTCTTATATGATCGGCAATTTTCACTGGATCCTTCTTTCAGTGCAGGAATTTAATGAAAAGGTTAAAATGGGACAAATTGGGGAATGTAAGTGTTTTTCTTGAAGCAGCAGGACTTCGATCGGTGTGGCCTCGAGACGACCATTGTGACGCGGAGTTTGCGGAGAGAGGCTCGAGAGAGAGCCCAGACGCGTCGGGTCTCTTTGCTTCCATCGTCCGCGACACACGATCCTGCGACTTACGGAGTCGTAGATATTATTGTTACGAGGGCTTTTGCGATGACTCACAGCGGCGAGCGCCGGCTGTGTTGTGCGAATAGTTGCCAGGCTACAGGATGAAAATCTATGGAGTAATTTACCGTGGGACGAGAAGGAAGGTGACCATTGCCGCCGCTGGAGTGCCATATTCTTGCCGTGTTCCTGCGTCTCCTACCGGTCGGAAATTAAAAAAAAAAAGAAAAAGAAGAAAAGGTACACACACGCAGCAGTGCGGCAATAATTCCCATGGGTCCCGACCGCCATTACGGGAAAATAGTCGCAGCGATAGATACTCCGAGGTCGGGGAGCCAAGGAAAGCATCTCAACTGAATTATCATCGTACTTAGTACATGATATTGTATATAGATGCAGAAATAGATATACAAATAATAAAGATATACATCGGAAAAAAAGAACAAAAATTAAATGAAAATATGTACACACAACAGCAGTCCGGCTATAATTCCCATGAGACTGGACCACCATTACGGGAAAATAGTCCCAGCGATAGATACCCCGAGGTCGGGGAGCCAAGGAAAGCATCTCAACTGAATTATCATTGTACTTAGTACATTGTATATAGATGCAGAAATAGATACACAAATACTAAAGATATACGTCGGAAAAAAAGAACAAAAATTAAATGAAAGTATGTACACACACAACCGCAGTCCGGCTATAATTCCCATGAGTCTGGATCGCCGTTATGGGAAAATAGTCGCAGCGATAGATACTCCGAGGTCGGGGAGCCAAGGAAAGCATCTCAACTGAATTATCATTGTACTTAGTACATTGTATATAGATGCAGAAATAGATACACAAATAATAAAGATATACGTCGGAAAAAAAGAACAAAAATTAAATGAAAATATGTTCACACACAGCAGCAGCCCGGCTATAATTTCCATGAGTCTGGACCACCATTACGGGAAAATAGTCCCAGCGATAGATACCCCGAGGTCGGGGAGCCAAGGAAAGCATCTCAACTGAATTATCATCGTACTTAGTACATTGTATATAGATGCAGAAATAGATACACAAATAATAAAGATATACGTCGGAAAAAAAATTACAAAAATTAAATGAAAATATGTCCACACACAGCAGCAGTCCGGTTTTAATTCCCATAAGTCTGGACCACCATTACGGGAAAATAGTCGCAGCGATAGATACCCCGAAGTCGGGGAGCCAAGGAAAGCATCTCAACTGAATTATCATCGTACTTAGTACATTGTATATAGATGCAGAAATAGATGCACAAATAATAAAGATATACATCGGAAAAAGAGAAGATCAACAATTAAATGAAAATATGTACACACACAACCGCAGTCCGGCTATAATTCCCATGAGTCTGGACTGCCGTTACGGGAAAATAGTCGCAGCGATAGATACTCTGAGGTCGAGGAGCCAAGGAACGCATCTCAACTGAATTATCGTCGTATTTAGTACATTGTATATAGATACAGAAATAGATGCACAAATAATAAAGATATACATCGGAAAAAAGAAGAACAAAAATTAAATGAAAATATGTACACACACAACCGCAGTCCGGCTATAATTCCCATGAGTCTGGACCGCCGTTATGGGAAAATAGTCGCAACGATAGATAATCCGAGGTCGGGGAGCCAAGGAAAGCAGCAGAACTGAATTGTCATTGTACTCATTGCATTGTATATAAATACATAAATAGATACACAAGGAAAAAAAAGAAGAAAAAAAAATTAAATGAAAATATACACGCACACAGCAGTGCGACTGTAATTCCCATGAGTCCGGACCGCCGTTACGGGAAAATAGTGGCAGCGATAGATGTTCCAAAGTCGCGGAGAGAAGAGAAGCATCACGACCGAATTATCATCGTACTTACTGCATTGTATATAGATGCAGAAATAATAAAGATAGCCAAGTAAAAAAAAGAAAAAATATATATACACACAGAGCAGACCGGCAATAATCCCCATGGGTCCGGACCGCCATTACAGGAAAATAGTCGCAGCGATAGATATTCTAAAGTCGCGGAGGAAAGAGAAGCATCACGACTGAATTATCATCGTACTTATTACATTGTATATAGATACACAAATAATAAAGTTATACAAAGGAGACAAATAAAATGCACAAAACAAAAGAAAAAAAATACACACACACAGCAACCCAGCAGTGGGGCAATAATTCCCATCGGTCTCGACCGCTATTACGGGAAAATAGTAGCGATAGATACACCGAAGACGCCGCGGCAAGAGAAGCATCAGTCCTGAATTATCATCGCGCTTATTGCATCCTACACAGATATACACATGTGATACATACATACATATGCACATGTACACATGTGATACATACATGCATATGTACATATACATATGTGATACCTACATCCACATGCGCATATACATATGTGATATATCCACATGCGGTATATACATATGTGATACATACATTCATATGCACATATGCATATGCGATATATACATAGATATACATATGTCCAACGTGTATCTCATCCCTCTCGCGCTATCCGAAATAAAGTCTGCGCGGATTATTCCGCGCGCGAAGCATGAGGACCTTAAGAGATGATCGAAGAAGAACGAAGTGGAGGGCGAAGGAAAAGAAGATATCGTCTTTATTAACGCCGCTTCGCGTCCGAGGATCGTTTATACCGAACAGCGAGAGTCCGCTTTCGCTCTCTCGTCCTCCACTTCGTCTTTGTCGAATACAAACGCGGCGGAGGTGGATACACCTCATCTCGGGAAGAGGGAACTCGGCGAGTAAGAAAAAAAAAAAAAAACAAAAAAAAAAAACGGGCGTGAGACTTGGCAGGGGTGTCAGCGGGAATCCAACTTTATGGTCCCCTTGGCTCCTTTCAATGCGTGCGAGAGTGGTTAACTCGCCGTATACACTCGCGGTATACACCGAGCGAACTCGTGACCAATCGCCGAATTAACCAGCGAGTGAGACGAGCGAACACTCCGAAACTCTCTTTCCTCCTTCTTCGCCGCGGCGAGAGAAGTTTCGCGTTGCTCTTGACCGCGCGAAAACCGTGGCTCGGCGATTCATCGTCCGCTCTCGGGAGGGAGAAACAGAGAGCACGTCCGCTTCGGGTAATTAAGCCGCCACGCTGCGGACGATGAATTATTGCTTCTGGTGGCTCGGTGCTCCTCTACCCTCGCATCCCTTCTCGCTATCACCTTGAATCAGGCCTGCCGATAAAATTGCCGAGAGCAAAAAAAATGAGACCGTAGATTGCACGAGAGGCAACGCATGTACGCGGGAATTGAAATGGGCGAGGCCGGGACTAAAAAATCAAAAAAATTATGATCGAGACATAATTCTCGATCTTCGGTGATCGAGGGGCGAGATCCACGGCTGTCGATCCAGATCGGGAGCGAAAAACTCCCGGACGCTCCGGGGGAGAAAAATTATTTGGGTGTTAATTGCACGATATCCAGCAATTATCGACTTAATTGTGGTGAGTCGCTGTCGCAGATACTGAGATGAAGGGTCATATGACTTTAATTCCGTGTGAAGTTGAATAAGGTCTTAAAAAATTTATCGGCGGTAAAAATCTCGCGTTATAGTGACACTTCCGGTTTCGCTGTAAAAGTCTCGCGTTATAGTGACACTTCCGGTTTCGCTATAAAAGTCTTGCGCTATAGTGACACTTCCGGTATCGCTGTAAAAGTCTCGCGTTATAGTGACACTTCCGGTTTCGCTGTAAAAGTCTTGCGTTATAGTGACACTTCCGGTTTCGCTGTAAAAGTCTTGCGTTATAGTGACATTTCCGGTTTCGCTGTAAAAGTCTCACGTTTTAGTG
This sequence comes from Ichneumoninae sp. A BG-2022a, assembly GCA_030522665.1. Classification (NCBI taxonomy): domain Eukaryota; kingdom Metazoa; phylum Arthropoda; class Insecta; order Hymenoptera; family Ichneumonidae; species Ichneumoninae sp. A BG-2022a. Next base: position 4,551 of record JAPYZC010002298.1, read on the forward strand.
ACACTTCCGGTTTCGCTGTAAAAGTCTCGCGTTATAGTGACACTTCCGGTTTCGCTGTAAAAGTCTTGCGTTATAGTGACATTTCCGGTTTCGCTGTAAAAGTCTCGCGTTATAGTGACACTTCCGGTTTCGCTGTAAAGGTCTCGCGTTATAGTGACACTTCCGGTTTCGCTATAAAAGTCTTGCGCTATAGTGACACTTCCGGTTACGCTGTAAAAGTCTCGCGTTATAGTGACACGTCCGGTTCAGCTATAAAAGTCTCGCCTTATAGTGACACTTCCGGTTTCGCTGTAAAATTCTCGCGTTATAGTGACACGTCCGGTTCAGCTATAAAAGTCCCGCGTTATAGTGACACTTCCGGTTTCGCTGTAAAAGTCCCGCGTTATAGTGCTCACGAACGCCTATACGGAAGGGACCGTGAAGGGGAGGTTTGGAGCTCCTTTATTCTCCCATCCCTTCTCGCTACAACCGTAAATCCGGCCTTCCGATTTGAAATTGCATATACGATGGAATTTAAATGGCCGGAAAAAAAAATCGAAGAATTAGGATCGACACTTAATTCTCGATCTTCGATGATCGAGGGACTAGATCCATGGCTGTCGATCCTCTTCGCGAAAAGTTCTCGGACATTTCGAGGGAGAAAAATGATTCACGTGTCAATCTCCCGGGTTGCACGATATCCGGCAATCCGACGCAATTATAGTGACTCGCTATCGAGAATAATGAGATGAAGAAAGATCTGACTTTCATTCTCTGTGAAGTTGGAGCACTTCTTAAAAATAATTAACCGGCGATAAATGTCTCGCGTTACAGTGACACTTCGCGTTTGATCGCCGCGGCATTAATTAAACCGTGTGCGCACGAACGCCTACACGAAAGGGAGCGTATAGATGAGAGCGGGGCAAAACGGACCAGCGTAGAGAAAAGCGAGACCCGTGTGCTCCATTTTCGCGACGGGACTTTCTTTTTTTAATGTTTCGCGCATAATTGCTAACAGTAGTCCGTTTTGCCCCACTCTTTAGCATACACTCTCTCTAAGGACTCGTATCCTTCGAGTTTCTTTTATTTTTTGTCCCCCCCGGGCGAAGACATGCGAGAGTGCACGATATACCTGCGGTTACTCTCTATGTTGGCATTAACTAAATTTAACGAGAAGCACACGAGATCTCTCCGGCCCTCGTACGCGGTAACGACCATTCCGGCCCCGCGGTAATTGAAAGAGCGGCTTAATTACGCACGAACGAAATCGTCCCGAATATACATGTATACCTATATGCATAAACTTACTACATAGTGAGACGAAACAGGGTATGATACAGACAAGCTTCGCCGTACCCAAACGTGCATCGCACATACGTGTGTGTGTTATTCGTCCGGACTTCCCGGCTTTCTTCGAAACTCGTTTACACCTCGCACACATGTGAAACTATATTTTTTATAAAAATGAAAATCGCAAAAATGCGCTGCATTTCGCGCTCCTAAACCACCGCGCTGCGCTTGCGCGCTAAAAAAACAAAAGACCATAATCGCAAAGAGTTATAGCGGACTATTACATGCATGCCCGTGCGAACTTTTGTCCGTCGGCATTTAACATGTGCTTGTTAACCGATTTGTAAGCCGGAGGCGTACCGACTGGACACGTCCCAGTTACCGGACAACTGACCCGCAGACTTAAGTTTGTAACGAATATAATGCTTAAAAGATTGCAGTTAATGTTAACATAGTAATTAATATGCCAAATAAAATTAGTAACTGATGTGCTAAAGATTGGCATTGACTATGCGTAAAAAATAATTTAATTGTTACACTTGCTGGAGCGATAGTCGATTTTTGGTCCCGACATAATTTGCGACTGTCCGAAACATTGGTACATCTTCTGTCCGAAAACCGGGACACACCCATGAACATTGTTTTCGAGAAGAAATTTTTTTTTAAATATTGCAAAAGTATTTAATGCATATGTGTTGATAAAAACTAGAATCTCCAATCTTAAGATTGGTTACCGCTGATTTCGAAAATGGTCGACACATGACGGCGAAGATTGGGTTTGAAGATAGATATTGCCTTAAGTGTCTAGCCATTGGTACGTTTACCTTACTTCCCGACCGAGTGCGATTATTTTTGCAAATTTTTTTCCCCCGATTCTTGGGTACTTTCCAGTCGCAAGTACTTTCCTTCGAGAGACACGGCACATATCCGACGACAGCTCGTTAACTTCATTGGCTATGGCAAATGCATCTCGATGAACCGTCTTGCCCCCCTCCCCCCCGAGAGTTCATGCACGTCTCACTTTTATCCCTCTTCGTATAAGCCACGATCGTAGCCTCTCCGCACTCCTCGCTCTGGGTTGTCCGTCACGAGCGAGTGAAAGTTTTGCGCGAGGATATAACGAGGAAGAAGAAACTTATGGTGCGCCTCGCTATGTGTGCAGTGTGAACGTACACGGACGATTTCCGCACACTCTCGAGACGGAAAGAGCGGGAGTGAGAGACATCGATCGGTATCTCGAGCGGGCTCGTTGCATCGCTCGTGCATGCTCATATCTTCTTATCCTCATTTACCCCCCCCCCCCCCTCCCCCCCCTATTACCTTTCTCAACATAGCTTTTTCATTTGCGCCATCGCGCCGCACTTCTATAGGGTAAAAGTGGGCAATATGGCCCGGTCCATATATAATTGATTTACGTGTTAATCGAGGTGGTCCATATTCACCACTTTTACCCTACACACACTGAGAAAAACTTACATAGTAAATAGTCGCCAGGGGTGACGTCTACATTTTACTGTTACGACAATGACCAAAAATTATAGTTGTAGGGGAGAGCGGGGCAAAATGGCACAGCGGGGCAAAACGGGATAATGCGGCAAAACGCAATTTTCCAATAACTTTTGGATGGTGGCGGTGGTGCTGAGTGGCACAAAACGGTGTTTTAAATCCAGATGTGTCGTTACGACAAAATGGGGCATCCAAAAATTATAGGAACATTGGGGTTGGCCCCAACTGTCCCGTTTTGCCCCACTGTCCCATTTTGCCCCGCTCTCCCCTAACTATAATTATAGTTTAATCAAATGAGTATATAGTGTCACAAACTATCTACATAGACGTCCCCCCTGGGAACTATTCGTTATAGTAGGAGATACCATTATTTTTCTCAGTGCATGCATTTCCGAGTTTATCGCGTCGGATAAAAGATAAAATAATAAAGAGTAAAAATTAACCGAGATAATTTATTCGACTGCAAAGTGCATCGAGCGAGATGGAGATCGGTATGGAAAGTTCACGACGACTAAGTATTACACGTGGACGCTGTTTTATGCCCGATGGGAGGAAGAGTCTTCCTCGCTGCTCCTCCGCATCTCGCCGTGCGCGCTTCGGATCTCCTGCACGATGACTCATCAGCGAGTCATGCAATTTTCGTATTTATGGCCTATTATTCGCGACCCGCTCGAACACGGTTCGCCGTACCGGAAGCGAATGGGGGACTTGTGGGAAAAATTTAATTAAATTAAAAAAAAAATGATTTTTTTTTTTACGGAAATGCGTAATCCGAGAAACTGACGATAAGATTATCATAATAGAGTCATATGTGTCGTTGCAGCTTACCTGTATGAGGTGAGCGAAGAGCAGGACGTAGGCGGCGGCCGCCCTCATGGCTTCCCTCGGGAATCCCTCGACTACCGCATCACCAATCGTCTTTGCTCCTCTCACTGTCTGCTCTCCCGACCAATCGCCTTTTCTTATTCCACACCTCGAGAATTCCGATCGTGGGATAAACGTCTAAATTATTTTTTTTATCCTTTCCTCTCTCACCGCTTTCTCACAATTTTTTATCTTGTTCACTCAACACTTTTTGTTATTGTTGTTTTATTGGTAATATTATTATTATTATTATTAGTGGCGTAAAATTCGATCGCGAAAGCGCGCGCACACACCGATATCAACGTTGTTACTCACTGTGCGGCCACTTTCTTCGGCTCTATTAATTTTCCCCTAATACGGCCCGTGTGTGTATAATTTTGCTCTACATATATGTGTATATGTTTTCACCACCGTTTCTGACGGCAAACGACCGCGAAGCCGGTCGCCGGTTTACTTCCTTCCCGGTTGCTTATCCTCGCTTCCTCGACGGTCCTCCGTTGAGCCCGAGATTCACGAGGAACGCCGTCCCGCTATGCTGCGCAGGTGAAATTTCGCACTTCGTCGCTCGGATGATTCTTGCGCGAGACTCGCGAGTCGGTCGACACGTAAGCGTCGTTTTGTCCGTAACTTGTCCACGGCGATAACTATATCTGCCCGGAAGATTCACCCTTTTTTTAAGCTGCGGGTGACGATTATGTGTCTCGAAGGCTCGCTCTTCCAAGAGAGCGCGTGCGCATGCGCAGTAGCCTATAACGATGCGCTGCAACTTCACCGGACGCGCTTTATTTTTTATTTTTTAGCTATTTTTTTTAACGCTGTTAAAATTCGGTTTTGGCGCAGAACTTTAAAATTCGAATTTAGTGCACACCGTTAAAATTCGGATTTGGCGTAAAACTTTGAAATTCGAATTTAGTGCAGACCTTTAAAATTCGGATTTAGTGCACACCTTTGAAATTGGGATTCGGTGCAGAGCTTTGAAATTCGGATTCGGTGCAGAGCTTTGAAATTCGTATTCGGTGCAGAGCTTTGAAATTTGGCTTGGTCGATACCTCGGCACGTTTTCCCGGACTGGTTCTCGTTTCCTCGCGGGGTCTCCGAGAGCGTCGCAGTCGCTCGTCACCGTCGATGAGTTTCTTCTCGTCCCGTCTCTTCCCGGTCGGGCGTTCGCTCTGGAACGCGTTTAATTAGGCAGATCGTCGGACGCCGCTTTTTCCTCCGCGCTCGGTTGACGCCTCGGGAGAGCCCGAGCGCAATGAGATCGACTCACCGGCGCTGAAGAAGAAACTAAGGAGGGCCCTCGTGCCCACCGGGACCGGTCGCTCCTTAGGCGTGTAATTGATTGACGTTTAAGGACGTGCTCGCAGCTCGCCTTCCTGGCTTCCCGCTTCCCCCGGCTCTCGCACAAGCGAATTAAATGCACTCGCACCTTCGCCGTTAGCGCGGCTCAGCCGTACGATTAAAACGCTTCAACCTCCAGTGCAACCAACGCTCGCACGTGGCCCAGCTCGATTAACGCGTAATCCTTATTTCCTCCTTTCCGAGATTTTTAAAAATGTTCCTTTTCCTATTATTAAAAAAAAATATATATTTTTTAATCAGTTTTTAAAAATGTTTTCTCTTTATAAAAAAAAATGTTTCTTATTATTATTTATTTTTATGAGTTTTTAAAAATGTTTTCTCTTTATAAAAAAAAATGTTTCTTATTATTATTTTTTTTAATCGTTATGTCTGGAACTGTGTGGTGCGGTTTATAATCTCCGTTTTGCGCAGGGCGATGTGTACAGTTTTATTAAAAATTTTTGACGCGCGATGGGCGCTCGTCGCGTGTCCCAAGTAGTGACGGTCAAGCCCGACGGCGGCACCGACGGTCTGACGGCACACGGTCCGCGATCACTTTGGGCACGTCGCGTAGCGGGCTTTCGCGCGCTCGGCCCGGTCGAGGCGCGGCCGAGTTTCCACCTCGGCAGTAACACATAAGAATCCCGACGGCATGTGCGAACCGTTCCAAACTCTCGTGTGCGCGCCTTTTATTTATCTATTTTTTTGCGAATAAAAACAAAAATCAACAACAACAGGAAGCGATCTCCGCTGCTTTCTCACAGAACGCGCGCCGGCGGCGCGCGCGCATGCGCGTACGGCGAGCCGGCACTCGGGGGATTCCCCGAAACACTTCTCAAACCACCGCGACTCTCGCTCGCCGCTCGTCGAACATCGGCGACGATTCTTCAAAAACACTCTCCTAAGCCATGAATCATCACTGTACTTAATTTTTTTTTTTTCACTCCTCACTATAAATCCTCGAGTCTTCGGATGAGAAAAAATAAAAAAAATAATTCAATCCACTTTGCAACTCGTTCGAGTCTGCTCGAAAAAGGGGAAACACTTGTCGCGCGGCGTGATAATTTAATAATCCAATGAACGGCGGCGGGGAAAGAAATATTGAAACGGGTGCGAGGAAGCACCTGGAAGACGCCGGAGGGAGTCCTCGAGTTCCTCGATCCGAACCGGGATCCTCCCTCGTCGCCGCTTGAAAACTTCCTTCTTCCCTCGGTTGCCGGGCGTCCTTGCCGCGGGGACTGTGGCAAACGGCGAGAAGGAGCGAGGGACGGAGAGAGAAGGATAATCGTCGAAGGATCCCTCCGATCCAGGTATATCCCTCTTCGTTCCCTCTTTCCTCCTCTTCTCTTCCTACCACCTCTCTCACCTCGCGCACGGACACCAGAGTTCTCTCCGTAGCGCGGCGGACAGTTTTGTTATTATTTATCAATCCCTATTTTCTCACTGTACAAACTATCGAAGCAAAAATCGTCGAACTTGTAAATAAAAAAAAAAACAAATATTAAAAAACAGCTCGGCAATTCTCGAACTTTGTCACTTTGATCCAGAGACTGAAAATTCGGTGCAGCGGCCCGAATTTTCGAAAATCCACGATTTATGAGAAATTAAACAATTAAATTTTTTTTTCTTATTTTTTTTTTATTCACGATAACTGGTCGAAAATGAAAGACGGTTGATCCTTCGGTGCAGGTGCGAAGGGTCGTGTGTTGCGGCGCGTAAATTCGTGGGAAGTTATACTGTAGGGTAGGCACGTTGAGCTCGACAGGCACAGCACCTCCGCGGGTTACACGTGGCTCGGTTGCTCCGGGGATACTGAGTCGGCAGCCGCAGGCCGGCCTGCGGGGCTCCCCCTCCTGGTCCGTCGTTCGGCGAGCCCCCCACCGGCTCGTCGGTCGCACACAGAGAGCCCGTGCGCGGCCGGAGAGCCGGGCGAGCGGGCAGTATCGCCTCGGACTGCGGGGAGAGAAAGAGCGAGCGATGAGATAAAGATAGGGGGGAGACGAGGCGGGGGGAAAGAGAGGCCCCCGATGGCCCCCGGCCGTCGCCCCCGCTCGAGCTCACTCTCCCCGACGCTTCTTTGCTTCACCCCGAGGAGAGAATCCGCGAGGGAAGAGCCGATCTCCCGGCTCTCCGTCGTACTCGCGTGCACGGGTCCTGTCGAGGCTGCTGCCTCCTCGATGCATCTCGGCGAGCACTGTCCGGCACGTCTTGTACAATACGGAGAGTTTTCTTCAAAATTTGGCACGATGGATTTATGGGGAAATTACGGATAGACGAATCGCGAAGAAATTGCTTCATTTGTAGATGTTTATATGGGGGCAGATCATGCCGGGATTTTGAGAATATAACGTATGGGAGTGATGGTACCCTTACCATTTTTTCGACGAAAATTGTTTTTTTGAAACAAAACATTTTAGAATTTTTTTGGTCAATGAAATCCGTGGGGAAATGTGCCACTTGAAAACAATGGCGGAGGTTTTAACTCGATATCTCAAAATTTTTTGAAAAAAGTGCCGTTTCGCACAATTTAACGTAGGATTTCCTATGCTGAAAATGGTCAATTTTAAAAATTTCAAAAAAGGTACCAGTTTTACGTTTTGTGTGTAGAAATGGGTCACCTGAAGCGAATGGCGGTGGCAGAAATTCAATACCTCGAAAAAAAAAATTTGCCATTTTGAAATTGGGAAAATGAGAAGGGGGTGCCCTTACATTTTTTTTTACGAAAATGGGTTTTTCGAAAAAAAAATTTTCGAATTTTTTTGTTAATGAAATCCGTTGGGAAATATGCCACTTGAAAACAATGGCGGAGGTTTTAACTCGATATCTCAACATTTTTTGAAAAAAAGTGCCGTTTCGCAAAATTTAACATAGGATTTCCTATGCTGAAAATTGTCAATTTTAAAAATTTCTAAAAACGTACCAGTTTTACGTTTTGTGTGTAGAAATGGGTCACTTGAAGCGAATGGCGGTGGCAGAAATTCGAAATCTCGAAAAAAAGAAATTTGCCATTTTGAAAGTGGAAAAATAGGAAAGGGGTACCCTTACCATTTTTTCGCAGAAAATTTTTTTTTTGAAAAAATTTTTTAATAATTTTTTCTTTAATTTTTTCGAAAGATTCTTCCCCCTACTCCAAAAACCATAAACATCCAAGCAAAAGTAATTTAATAAAAAAATCTTATAAACTTAAAAAAAAAAAAAAAAATGATACAATTTTTTGTCCACATTTTTATTTTTATGGACAACGCAACGCTGCTACTTTACTTGTGCGCGACATCGAGTGTACAGCGGCTGGGTATTAACATCGCAGGTATGTAAGCCGTCCGCCGTGATCCTGGCCGTACGCTAGGGATAGCCTATTCTACCTGTGCAGGGAGCCCAGCGTGCACCATGACAACACATGCATGTTGTACCGCATACTCATTCGTCTATAAGCAACGATACATTCGCGAACTCTTCGTCTCTCCTCTCTTTCTCAGCCGGTCTATCCCTCCGCGCCGTATCTCGGCTGCCTTTCTACTATATACGGCGCATTACACGTTATACTACACTTGTGCTCGGCGCTGGGCACAGCGCACCCGCTGTGGATGCTGCGCGATTCCCGCGAGCCGGCCGCGAGAGATCTCCTAGCTACGCTGCCGCTGCCGGCTCTCTGACTCTCTCGCGTATCTTACAATCGGTTTCATCACGAGTACCTCGCAGCGCTCGTACAACACACCGCCGTATATCTATATACAACCACTGCCGGAGAGGCAGCACTTCGCGTCTATAATGCTGAATATATAGCACAACTCGGTATACCCGAACCAACCACTATAGTTTGCTCTCACCTCTTCAGATCTCTCGCGCGAGTCCCACGACTATATTTCTAGACTATTTCGCTGCTCTTGCGATTATTTTACCTTCGCTACGATTTTTTTTTTTTTTTTTTATAATATTTTTTTTTAATGACCTATCGCTTTTCTCAATTTCATAATATTTTCATTTCGCTGACGAGAATTACGGACTGAGACAATGCTGGACGCGCAATTGGCGTTTAACCCCCTTGATCCATGACGCGCCGTGTTTCGCGACGCTGGTAATAAGAGCTGCTTTTGGACGTTCTCTTCAATTTTGATACGTAAAAATTGCGAGCAAAACATTTAAGGAATTGTTAATGCATCCGAGAAAAGGTCTCACGGACATAATATCGTCGTAATATTTTTTGATTTTTTAAACAGGTACGCGTAATTGAAAGAAGCAATATTTTCCCAACATTTCGATTCAGCAAAGCAGTGTCGGGCAGCAGAGAAAAAAAATGTATAATTTTCCGGGCAAAACGGGATTGAAAATCCGGATGTATCGTTGGGACAAAATGAGGCATCCAAAAATTATTGGAAAATTGAGTTTTGCCCCACTATGCCATTTTGCCCCACTGTCCCATTTTCATCCGCTCTTTGCACTCGAGCTTAGCACGAGAATTCAATCGCGCAGTTCACCCGCCCTACCGTTCATTGAACGATTTCGTCGATATTCCCGCTGAATTGATCGGTCATTCATCGGTGCCGTTCCGCAGTTATGCTTTGCGATGGCTGGTCGTTTCGGAGCTGCAGGCACGCTATTACTTATTCGAGAGTCGCCTCGCATCGGGTTCGGTCGATGGGCGAGCGAACCGGCGGCACACACCGGGACGGCGAGGCCGCCGTTTCTGCCGGTCTTCTTCAACCGGAGGAGGTTCGCTCGCCTGTTTGCCAGCTCGGCTGCCACGGGTTGATAACCCTCTCTCGCGGTAAAGGGCCCCTCTCTCTCTCTCTCTCGTCGAGCCAGTTTATTCGAGATTCGCGGGCCATACTCTCACGTATACCTGCGAACGCGAATAAATATCGTACCGTATCTACTATACCGCTCTATACGGACTTGCATATCGTTCGCACGAAACGACCCGGACCGCGCATGCGCGCACGTCGCGTCGCTGCATCGTTGCGCCCGATACGAGAGCGCGAAGAAAATTATGTACGGGTTATTCCGCGGAGACGGTGAATAAATTTTTTGTCCGGTTAGCGCTGAGGAAGAGGACCGCGAAGACGAGAGCGCGTCCGATGAGCCCGGACGGCGATGCGAGACGCGCACCGAGACGATGATGAATAATGGATAGAGGTCCTGTCGCGTGTCCTGTGTAATTATCCGGTACTGGACGAGAGATATAGCCCGCGGGGACCCGAAGAGACGCACCGCTGTGCGGATGAGCGGGCTTCACCGGCTTCATATTCCATAGGTATGTCCATGGAAGATGTGCACATACGCTCTGCACTGTCGCGCTGCTCGGCTTGCACCCCGCTCGGGTGTCATTGAATCTTTCCGAGATGCCCGGAGCTCGGATTCGGGGGCTGCGAAGCTTCGCGATCGCGGATCGATGTGCAGTGCTGGATCCAACCGTGGAAAAGGTTGCTTGGGTTCTGTGAAAATGTCGGGATATTTAGGAGCGAAATATTTGAAATGTTACGGACGGATTAGAAAGATAGATAGATGGATAGATAGATAGATTTGTTTATTTCGTGTTGTAGGGCCTAAGCCCCCTAAGAACACCGTGCCACAAAATACAGATCACAAGTAATCCAAAAACCAGCATAAATGAAAAAATAAAAATACTACAAGGAAATAAAGATCACAAGGGGATAAAGGAATAAAATCGGTTCAGTGAAGTAGATCGGCGATTACAATTGGCTGGAAAAAAATTTCTTATGCGGCTGATGGATTTTACGCACTTTAGACGGCTAAGACGGCTTAGCCGGCCAAACTATTCTAGCCGACCAATGCAAAAAATCGTCCATCATTTTGGGCGTAAAATGGAGACCTTTAACGTCGCATTGTACTTAAGTCCAAAATAGCCTGCGGATTCGTATTCAGCGCGCAAAAATATGTCGGAATACGTGGCAGATAATTTTTAAAAAAGAAAAAAAAAATTGTCAAAAAATGGCAAAGCTACCCTTTTCGAGTCCATTTTTTGCGTTTTTCAACGTCCTCAAACGGCGCGACGAAACGATTTTAAAACTTCGGACATGGCCCTATATTGTGTATTTTTTCCCGTAGAACACGATGGGCACCTCGGATTTCCCCTATCTCCATTGGGAGCCAAGATATCGACGTTTGAAAATCACGAAAAACGACGTTTTTCCAAAAGTTGCTGAAACATTGAAAAACCGATGTTTATTCAATTTTTTTCGTTTCAAAGCTATATTCGATGTATTTTTTCCCGCTGATCTCGAATATAACAACTATTTTATTCCCAACCCAATATTTTCCATTCAAATCCCAAAAATACAATTTTTCGTGCATAAAATCGAACCCCTTAATGTCACATTGTACTTCAGTCCAAAAAGGCCAGCGGATTCGTGTTCAGTGGACAAAAATACTTCGGAATATATTGCAGGTAACATTAGAAAAAAATAAATAAAAATACAAATTCGTCAAAAAATTCCAAGACTGTATTAGCCTAGCCGGACAAACTGTAAACTCCATTAGCCGAAAAACATATTTTAACCGACTAGGCCGTCCCATCTGCACAGCCCTACTCCAATCTCAGAGTCCCTTTATCCATAACTCACAATAGCGCATTGAGTCAGCACTACTCAAACAGCGCATTCTATGGGTCTCCATAAGAGTTTCCCCGTTTCAGCGGAAGCAACAACCACGATCAGAACGCGATCGCACTTGCTGCCAAACTGAAAGCCTCCATCTCGAAGGTATACGACACGAACCAGTGTCTCCGCGGATATCGCAAGAGCCGATGCACAGAGAGCGCTGGTCTGCAGCGCGTGTTAAGAGTACCTTGCGCCGGCTCCTCGCCGGAGAGCTGACGGACGGACGGACAGTAGTAGTAGTAGCAGCAACAGTATACCGGTAGTAGTGGGATGCTGCGGGCTGCGGTCTGATCGCATAGGGCACAGCGTACACGTAACTACTACACTCCCAGCTTCTGCATCGGCTATCTTTTCCCCCCGGGCGAGCGCCTCACTCTCGTTCGCAAAATCCCTCTTTTCCTCTCACGACGCAAGCTCTCTCCGCGCTCCGAGGAATCCTGCGACTCCTGCTCCCTCTAACATTTTTTTCCTCCTCCAATGCCCTCTCCCTCCCCCTCCGTACGTATCCCTCAGCGTTCGAGCTCGGTCCTCTCCCCCCTCCCTCCCCGTGATTTCCTCTCCCTCGCGCCCGAGGGAGAGAAAAGGCCCCTGCGGGTCCTTCGCGCTCACGGGGCCTCACCGCGCCGCCGTCGCCGGCGGGCATCATGATGGTGGCTACTCTCCGCGGGCGCTCTCCTCTCGCCGGCTCGACTGGCTAGCTGGCTGCTTCGCTCCCTCTCCCCGTCCCTCCCGTATCTCCTTCTCCCTTTGACTCGAGGCGCAGAGCCCGCTCGGGCGCACACACACACATCAGAGCCGGGGCCCCGAGGGTCAAGGAACTCCCTCGGGAACAGGTTCACCTCCTCCCGTGCCTCCACTCCTCACCAACGACGACGACGCCGCCGCCCTATGCCCCCTCCGGTTCGTACCTTAGGGTTTTTACTTATTTTCTCTTATTACCCGCTGGCCATGCAATGCCCGCGTACCGAGCTCCACACACATACACACACACGCACACGTGTCCACTCACATCCAATACGAAGGAAGGAGCGGAGAAATCCGTGCGTCGCTGTCTCGGCAGATTGGATACACGTATGTAGGATATACAGTATAGTTAGTAGCTGCAGGTACCCTGCATGTTCGTTTTATAACCACGTATCTCTACGCAAGTGCGTTGATGTATATAGTGTTATATATGTTATATGTATGTGGTATATTGTGCGTATCATAGTGGATCCAACGGGCTGTTGTGCCGGTCCAGCTCGCTCTCACTTGCCCTGTCCGTTGGGCCTTGGCCTATGCCGGCTGCGTTATTCCGGTAAGCTCACACACTCACCCCGAGACTTGTGGCGGCTGAGGGAGATTGGGAAAGAAAGTGCACGCGTTATTGTACGCGGGGATGCGCGTCAGATTGGATACACGTATGTAGGATATACAGTATAGTTAGTAGCTGCAGGTACCCTGTATGTACGTTTTATATAGTGTTGATGTATATAGTGTTATATATGTTATATGTAGGGTAAAAGTGGTGGATATGGCCCACCTCGATTAACACGTAAATCAATGATATATGGACCAGGCCATATTCCCCACTTTTACCCTATGTGGTATATTGTCCGTATCATAATAGATCCAAGGGGCTGTTGTGGGGGGTCCAACTCGCTCTCACTTACCCTGTCCGTTGGCTCTTGGCCTATGCCGTCTGCGTTAGGGGAGAGCGGGGCAAAATGGCACAGCGGGGGAAAACGGGATAATGAGATAAAGCGCAATTTTTAAATAAGTTTTGGATGGTGGCGATGGTGGTAGGTGGGGAAAAACGGGTTGAAAATGCGGATGTATCGTTGGGACAAAATGGGGCATCCAAAAATTATTGTAAATTTGAGTTTTGCCCTCACTGTCCCGTTTTGCCCTGCTGTGCCATTTTGCCCCGGTCTCCACTATTCCGGTAAGCTCGCACACTCACCCTGCTTCCCAGCCGACCCCGCGACTCATGATGGCTGAGGGAGATGGGGAAAGAAAGTGCACGCGTTATTGTACGCGGGGATGCGCGTTGGTGGCACCGAGAGCAAGAGGAGCTCACCGAGACCGAACCTCTTGCCTCATTGCCCCTTCCCGACCGAGCCGCGAGGGAACGAGATAACGCGAGGGAGGGCGGAGAGGACGATTCCGAGAGCCGCGCATGAGGAATATAACGCACGCGCGGAAGGGAGAGGAAACTTACACGCAAGGGTGCTTAGATTTGTACCTACGACTCTTCTCTCGGTCTTTCTTCGTGGGTTGCTTCTTGTTCTTATTCTTGTTGGTCTTCTTGCGCTGCTTCTTCTTCCTCGCCGCCGGGCCGAGAGCACCCGCGCGAGAGTCATGATACCAGATTCCACCTGTGCTCCTGTCTTCCCCATACCCGACGCCTCACCTTCGCCAGTCTTTCTTACCTTTTTTTTATTATTC
>JAPYZC010002299.1:0-22606 GCA_030522665.1 Ichneumoninae sp. A BG-2022a
GGGCCCTTATAAAATCTGAGAACGACTTACAAGTAAATACAGAACAAAAAAAAACAAAAAAAAAAAAAAAAAAAAAACATAACCACTGAAGACGCATAGCGGGCTGAACCGCATACTACCCTAATGACTACAAATGATGGCTACATCATTCGGACCCTGTTATTGGTGCCTCCGGCGGTAGCAGCATAATCGCCGGTGTGTCGCCGTGGACAAATTTCAGAGTACGGGTGCAATCGATGCCGGCTCTCTCGCAAATATGGCTTCAAATTATCAACATCGAGAATCTACCACAGAAGCAACTATTTGCCCGATCCAATTAAATTTGTACACGTCCAATAACAATACTAACAATACCAACGATATTATTTCAATACTGGCCTATTGAAACATTTGGTAGACCGGTATTGCAATATTTATGTATTGAAATAAACATGTAACACATTTTTTTGGGTTAAAGTAAGAAAAACTCGCTCGCATTTTAGTTGCCACTGGGATAACTGCATCTCGTTACATTTTTCCGGAGTGAAGTAGTTGCCGAGAAACTAGTGAAATCGGCGGACCACAAAGACAAAGAGAAGTGAACGGGTGCTCCGAGATGAACGAGACGACGTAAAGAAAACGCTACAATCTAGGCGCCGCAAGAAATAAAAAAATCCTCGACGTGGGCGCATCAAACGAGAAATTGTGCCGGCTCATATACAGCAACTTTTTGCCAGTGCATCGCGAGGAAATATGCAGAAAACACTAGTAAAAGCTTTTACGACTATCACTATTATATCGTTATGCTAATTTCTCGAGGGTCTCCACGGAACACTCCCCCCCCCCTTCCCCCTCCCCCTCTGTGTTGCAAGCTTCCTTTCGTGACTTAGCTTTGCACAGGGTCGACCCGCGACTTAGTTCGTGGTGTTATACAGCACAACACGGGGGTGGCCGAGGTACCGCGCCTTGGGGCTGGTAAGCTCGCCTCCGGGTCAGGGTGAATCACGTGACGTCATAACGGGGTGTGGTGATTTACGCGAAAGCTTCATTGGTACGGTACAGGCGTACGTGTGCGTCCAGCGCCACCGCACGGTGTTCACACAGCGTGCAATAGTTATGTATACCCGAGCGGAGGCGTTTATCAAAGGGGTGAAATAAGCTGGCGAGGAGTCCAGGGACGCCCGCTGCTGCTGCTTCCGGTTTGTCCGCGTTACAGACTTCCAGACGTCGCGGCGCTGTAGTGACGTTAATTTGTTTGCCCACCGGCAGGCTATTAGCAGATCGTTCGAACTCAAACCCCGCCTCCTTCCCAACCCCCCGCCCGACTAGCAAAGTGTGTTTATTCGCTAGTCAACCGAACCGAGAGCTCATTCGTACTCTAATTTCAAAGCGCTACTATCCAAACGCGAGTATAACTCTTCGGGTCCACAAGAAAACTGGCGGGAAAATTCGAACAGTAGGAGGATACGCGTTGAATTTTTTTTTTATTTACGGAAGAATATAGGGTAGGTTGTTTGTATGAAAATTAGGTCGGAGAGCCTCTCAGCAAATATTTGACTATTGCTGCAGCGCTGAGTGCAGGCAACTTTTACTTTATCGTCTGTAGCATGAAAAAAAAAGTTCTCTAAGTTTACACGCATTGCAATAAAAATATGTGTGCTTGATTGTGGACCAAGTTTATTGTTACTATTTAAAAATGAATCTTTAATCTGGAACTGTTCTTTGCACGATGACATTAGGCGAAGAGGTCTGGAGGAGCCCTCGGTGTCCGACGGTCGGAAAAATAATATACCTGAATGTGCAGAAATATGAGCTTTTTTGTAACATGGATTTATCTCCGGAAGAGGAAAGGCCTGCTGGGTCTTTCATAAAAATTTATGACCATTTTTTTCACATTGCCGAGAACAACATGAAAGTGAAGTCGAGAATAATTTAAGAAATACACCCTGGACCTACACCCCTGGTGTATAGCACGTGTATACCTATAATTCCCCGGGCACCGGACCATTTCCATTTTTTCCTTTACGCCCCGAATTAAACGCCACTCAGCGCGCATAAAATGTAATAGCCGAAGCGGTGAGGCGAGCGACGCAGGGTAAGGGCGACGTTGAGAGGGCGAAAGCACGAAACTCATTTACTCTTTTATTACACGCCATCTTCCTCCGGCAACGAAATACGTTATAGCCGGAGATGCGGGATTCGGTTTCCATTCCGTTACGTTTTTTTTTAATCGAGTTTCAACTACGAATCACGTGCCAATGGGAAGGGATTCGACAGATCGATTGTTCTTGAAGCTCGAAGGCGTCGGGCGAGCTCGAAGCTCTCGATGTCGTCTCCGGTGGCCGGACGGTGACCATTACCATTCGCAAGCGGTGTCCAGCTGCGGCTGGGGATTCGCGAACGATCGTGAGAGATAAGGGGAGGCAGAGAGTTTCGGTACCGCCGAGCTTTTCGACGGGGAAGAGGGGGGGCGACCATCACGTACACGAGTCGGCTGTGGCCGAAACCGCCGCAAGCCCTGATCCAATTCGAAAGCTGTCCGACGTAAGCGTATCCGGCGGTATCCACTGTAAACGAATTGAGCCGTTGGCGGGCCAGCTCGTGCATGAGGGAACGACAGCGATCGAAGAAGCTCACAAGTCGGAGCCGACCGAGTGTACCTTGTGTGCTGCCCGAGGTTTACTCTCGTGAGTAAACAATTTGCGATCGGTAAGGAATAAAAGCTTTCGGATGCTGCGACTCGTTGCCCCGTCGTCGATGCCTCTCGTTGCGCTGTGTGTGGCGAAGTCCCACGCACATCCGACCACTCGAATTTTGTTGGGTCGCATGCTCGCGGAACCTTGGAATTGTCAAGAAACAGGGGACAAAAGGAATGAGTCAAACGCGCTTGGGCCGACTAAAGATGATCACTTGGGGTAGTTTTAGGATCAGGATAGGACACTTTAGGTCATTTTGCACCACGCCAAAAATTAGGAGCGTGAGGCTTTTGTTTATTAGGGGAGAGCGGGGCAAAATGGCACACCGGGGCAAAACGGGGGATAACGAGACAAAACCCAATTCTCCAATAACTTTTGAATGGCATCGACGGTGGTGAGTGGACTAAAGCGGGTTTGAAAATCCAAATGTATCGTTGGGACAAAATGGGGTATCCAAAAATTATTTGAAAATTGAGTTTTGTCCTCACCGTCCCGTTTTGCCCCGCTGTGCCATTTTGCCCCGGTCTCCTCTAATATTTTATATATGTAATTCTCGACGCACCGTTTTTTTTTATTTTATGAAGAAAAGAAAGATTAAGTATAAATCTTGGAGTTGTAATCTCCCATGATGGATATTCACCTAGCGGTACGAGGTTCGATGTTTGCGGGTAGCACTGTCGGGTGGCCGAAGTAATGGAGATTGGGGCTCGTTGCAGGAGTCGCTGCTGCGGTCGGATGTCACGTTCTCCTGAGCCGAGGATTCAAATATTGAAGCCGCGTAGCAAACATTGACTCTCGTCATGCATCCCCCTTTTGTTTCATCGATCAATACAAAACTCTCGGCTACGTAATGCAAAGCCTCTGCTCGACAACTCTTCTACAGACTCGTCCGATTATCCCGCTTTCACCCCTTTTTGTTTCTAATTCCACAAGGGGAGTTAAAGCAGAGGGTAGTTTTGCAACTTGGGCGGAAACTTTTTTCATCTCGGTCACCACCCAGCCACCCCGCGCCCCGCGACGGTAACATCATAATATCGACTTAGTCTCTCTCGGGTCTCACGTCGCCTTTTATATCATTCCTGGCCTTCTCTCCCTTTTCGGCTCGAGCTTTTCCACTGCACTGTGTGTAAGCTCATGCTTTTCCCAGCGGGAGCTTTCGCCCGCGTCGTCGATCGATAAACTCGATGGCGCAAACCACCCCCAAAAACCAGCCGCTTTCTGTCACTGAATTGCTCCTAACTTTTACTCTCCCGCGGCATTATTTTCTTGCTTGAGAAATTTTTTTCCCCGCGAGACGCCCCCCACTCTCTCCCCCGCCCTCCCTTCTACTCATCGCGGCATTCTGCTGCCTGTCGAAAGGGGATGATCGGTGAAAAGTCGAAAAGTTTGACGGTTTTCTGGCATCCGGTGAACATGGTTCTTCAACGGTTAGTCACGCGATGTAAGCACGTCTTCTCTCGTATTATATGGTATATTTAAGTGAAGTAGGGACGACGGGGGCCATGAGGGACGGGGGTTGTTTGTGGTGAACGAGAAAATCGTTGCAAAACGTCGGAGACTTTCAGTTTCAAGCCCCTTGCGTTATGCACGCGCGGGTCGAACCGGGTAACGAGGAGTTTCTATTAAGCTTGATGGATAACAAGTACGTCTTGCCGCTTTTATCAAAAATCCCATGCGATTGATTGTTCGCAATAGTGGGATAATGGAAAAAATTCCCAGATTTGAATATAAAAAATGCTAGGAGAAATTTCTTATTTGAAAGATAGTAAATATAACAAAAATAATTTAACATAATTAAACACCTCCTGTACTTTCAAAAATTAGAATTGTTTTTATTTTTTAATTTGTTTTCTCAATTCTGAACGGCTGGACGATGCCGACCATTAAAATCGGATATTCCAAATGCAACGTAAAATTTTTTTTACAATTTTTTACAGAACAAACTACATTGAGCCAACTGCACTTGAACCCAATAGGTGTGTCCTCCTAATGAGGCGATGCAATTCGTGAACTCCTTACGCCTTGATCCGTACATTTCGGAAATAAAAAAAATGTCTCAACTAACAATTACATCCCCTTAACTCGTTATTTTTTAAAGGCTGAGCGATCCCGACCATTAAAATCAGGACCTTCAATTGCAACGTAAAAAAAAACAATTGTTTAAAACTATTTTGTACCGAACAAACTGCATCGTGGCAGTTTGGACTCAATAGGGACGATGCATTTCGTGAACTCCATCGCCTTAATCCGCACATTTCGGGAGATGTTTTTTTTCTCTCGTTCTCCCATTATTTTTGGATAAAGCATAGCAAAAGCTCGTGGAAAAGTTTTCAGCGATGGTGTACGGATGTTAACGAACGATTAGTTTCGAGGTCGAGAGCGGTGAGGCGAGTTATCGATCTTTGTGTCGGTCGCGGGAGGGGTTGGCCGGGCTTTTAGCCGGCGTAAAAATTTATTTCGACCCACACGATTCATCGTGAGTGCACGACACACAGTGTGAGGTAGGTCCGTGAATAGCTCGAAGCGATAACGGCGGAGAAAATATATTCGTCTACTCGCTCTGCCGCCCCGCTTTTTCGTCCCTGACGGAAAAAAACGTCTCGACTATACTATATTTCCATGAGATATTTGAGATTCTGAGCCGGAGAGGGAAAGTATCGAATACGAAGGTTCGAAGAGATTACCGGCAAATGTTTGCACTTCTGCCTGGAATGAATATCTATAAGGATATACGGCTGTAATAAGCTTTACTGATTTACATTGCCGACTTAAGACACGTTTCGTATGCACGCGTGAATATCGACAACTGCAAAGCCACGAAAATACTGCTTCAAGACGTGTAATAAAGATCGCTATTTTTTTTTTTTTTGTAATTTAACGATTCTCAGTCATAAGTATAGCCTGCTCCTCGTTAGTCTTGGAATTTTTCTTCTCTCCATCAACTCTCTCGTTCCATCTCTGCGAGAGAACAAGCAAAAAAAAGGAAAGAAAAAATACAGTTACGAAGACGGTTAAGAGGGATATTATTATGAGGAATATTTCTTTTAGTCTCGGCGGTGAGCGGTACGGTAGATTTTTTTCTGGTGAAGTAAAATGTACGAAGTGGGGGCTCCAAAGAGAGAACCACGAGCGGTAGCTCTCTGGAAGAAGGTTCCGTCTCGGTGGTGGAATGCGCTGGGCGTATCAGTTTACAAGAATGATTTACGATACGCCGCCAACAAGACTCGAGTTCCATCGGGCAGAAAACCGTAAAGAAATGCACCTGACCTCGGCCAGGTCCCTCGACGCAGTCCTTAAGGATGTACGCCACCTTTCCGCATTCCCGAGGTGCCAAAGTAATTACTAAATTACGTCAATAACACTTCCAGTCGTGGATTACAACCACGCGGTAGCGTTATATCACCGACGCAAAGTGAACAAAAATTTCGTATCGAAGATTCGTCTGGACAACCGACATTGATACATCCATTTCGGGAACGGCTAATAAATAGTGAATATTATTATTTCTTATTTATTTTTTAATTCATTACCATTATTTTTATTTATTATATAAATAATAAGTAATAAATAATAAATCGCGACAATCCAGCTCGAAACTCCATTTTGCGCCCACCGTGTCGTGTTTCGTCATTAGGTAAAACGAGGAAACGGAAAAAGTGATACGCCGCCGTTTCGTCGAAAATTGGAGGAGCCAAACCAAACGTCCAGACGAACCAAGGAGAAGGTTCGTCTGGACAACCGACATTGATACATCCATTTCGGGAACGGCTAATAAATAGTAAATACTATTATTTATTATTTATTTTTTAATTCATTATCATTATTTTTATGTATTATGTAAATAATTAATTGATAATAAATAATAAATAATAAATCGCGACAATCCAGCTCGAAACTCCGTTTTGCGCCCAACGTTTCGTGTTTCGTCATTAGGTAAAACGAGGAAACGGAAAAAGTGATATGCCGCCGTTTCGTCGAAAATTGGAGGAGCCAAACTGTGACGAGAAACGCGCAGCATCGTTATCCCGACGCTTTCGAGTAGACACGGGAGCTCAGCGCGTGCCACTCGAAAAGTTCTCGCCTTTGGCATAGAGAGCACGGACGAGAGCACGTGTGCGAGATTGTGCCGCATGCTACCGAAATAACAACTCCGTCATTATGGTGGAAAACGCGCTTGTTCACTTGTACTCCAGTCCAGAAAATCGAGTAAGGCGAGCTGGCCCGAACATGCATCGCACTTCAATCGCATGCCAGAGAGGGCACGTGCGCCGTGATCCAAAGCGCACTCTCGTTAGCCAGGTGCATTACGCTGCTCTAACGACTGTCATCGTCTGCGAAAACTCTTGGCCCCCTAACTACTCGACTCTTTGCCTCCATTAATTGCATAATCTCGAGAACATTTCACTCAATTATCCGTCCAAGGAAATACAAAAAAAGAAGCAACTGGAAGCTCGAGAGTTGCGTACTCAAGGAAATCGTGGAGCACGTTTCTGAGAGAGGATCGTTGAGTGTCGACGGATGCACTACTTTTCGAACCCCGGATTTAAGGAAACTCGAGGAATAGCCGAGTAGACTTCGCCCTCGCGAAAAGTCGAGTTTGCCAATCTCCGAGGCATCAGCGAGCGCATGATGCTTTTTCATGCCTTGAGTTTACGAAATTGTGCCTTTTTTTAGGTTTAAAAAAACGTTCCAGACCTTCCGGATCGTAATTATTTTTTTAATATATTTATAGAACAAAAATCAACGATTACTTAAAAATCTGAAAAAAATTCATACGGATTCAGAAAAATAAACGAATCATTTTCATAAAAAAAAGTTTTATTGCCGGGTAATTTGTTAACCAATTAATTTTTTGATGAATTTGTTAATAACATTTTGTATACATGATTTTTTAAAGATTTTTACCCCATCAAGAAGTACTTATAATTTTCTCTTATTGTTGTCGAACTTACGCGAAGTCAGCGCGCAGCGAGACTCCCTCCTTAATCGGTGCGAAAAAGTGAATAACAAAAGCTCCGAATTCTCCCGATAAATATACCCAATTGAAAATGTCCTGATAATTTTCTTTAGAAAACACAAGTGAACAGACAAAACTTCCCTCGACCCCGTTAGAAATTTCAGAGCGTTGCATTGGGACCTGATTGTGTCCCCACCGAGCGTTAACGGAATGTGATTTGACGTTTAAAAGTTTTCACCGAAGCTTTTCTTCGAACTGTACTGGTCGAAGCTATCCCCAGTCCCTCCGTATCCTCATCTGCGTCGACGTCTATGTACCCCTCAATATGGTAATTGGACGTGCTCGCAGTATCTTCACCTCAGGCCACTTCACCCCGATGAGCGAAGCGGAGTGGTCGGACATTCCGAGGTTCTTTGTGCATTTCGTTTGGACTCGCAGTATCTTTGATCCGTACAATTTCCGCGCTCTCCATTTTACGATCACTCGTTGGTTCGTTGTGCCAATTACGCTTCGCACACCGCTGACGCCAGACCGCAGGCGCCTCTCTTCGCTTCCCAGTTGGGCTGTTTCTGGAACGACGGAATTTCCATCACGCTCTTCGAATTCTCCCATCCTTTACGGCCAGCCCAGTAGCCGAGCACGTTCGTTTTCTATCACGCGAGGAAAGCACAGGAAGCTCGGTCAGTCCACGCTAGCCCCGCGTCAGATATGCAGGCACGACCACAAAAGACCAGACTTGTCTGACTCGTTTCAACGGGACGACCTTAAGCACTGGTTCAACTTCACCTCGTCTCTCGAGAACTTCTCGCAAGCACTAATCTATCCAATTTATCATTTCGCCGTAACAATGATGAATGATGCTTTGCAAACCGGATATTTTCCTGCTACTGCTGATGTTGTGCGGATCGTGCATGCATCTCGGCGCACGAGTTTATTCATGAACTTATACAAGGGGGTCGGAAATTATTAAAATTAAACTTTGCGATATCTCGTCAGACCCTGCGAACGGATTGCACGAGGGACACGCTATTTTTTTGCGAGAGGCGGTCGGCGAGAAGGAATTTCCCAAGACGGACAATCGTACCGACGGTGCAATGAATTTGTAGCAACGAGGAAGAGAAAAATGATTAGTTGCCCCTACCGACCGCGTGGTTAAATACGCGCCAGGCAATTTATATGGTTGGGCCAACAAATTAGTTGGTTTGGTCAACAAATTAATTGGTCGGGTCAACAAATTACTTGGTTGTTCCGAGAAATGAATTGGTTGGATCATCAAATGAATTGGTTGGGCTATGGAATTAATTGTTTGGCAACAAATTATTTTGTAGAGGGCTGAAGGACTTTGGTCGATGGCCTATTGGCAATAGAAATAGCATTATGAAGTGTAAATAATCGTAAAAATGTACCACCATCCATACCGTGTAATATTTTGTCAATAAATACATTTACTACTACTACTGACTTAAGTTAACTGAAGGTTAACCGGTTAAGTTGACTGAAGTTAATTTGGTGCCGGACACTTGTTTGTTGATACAGCCGAAAAAATGAATCGATCTTTTATCGGGATTCGGATGGAAGGGTTGTGGCGGTGGTGTGACGGACCCTCTCGGAAAAAGACACGCCGAGGGGACTTCCGTGCCACTGTGTTATCCACACTCAGGGCTGTAAGCGACTATAAGACGAGTCTCTCGATGTACGAGTCGTAAAAGCTCGTCGTATAACCGTTCGTTGGATGTAGAAGCGGGTAAAAAGGGATCTAACGTGGATTACGATTTGTCTGCAAACGTGTTCTCGATCCGCAGAGGCTCTCTACATCCCCAGAACTACCGTCGGTTGGCTTCCTCGTCGTCGGCCTTACATTCAACAACGTGCCAGGCTTCTCGTAAAGTTCTTTTAACGAAATCGTCTCTACAATGCATAATATCGCGTGTACCTCGCCAGCAGCGTGAAAACTCGCTGGTTTCATTTTATTGTGGGCTCAACTCGGCTATTCATTGACATTTTTTTTAGTAATTAAAAATTGCAACAAAAAAAAAACATATTTTTCCGTATTCCACAAGCTTTTCTCTAATTAAGCTTCATCGTTCGTATTCGCGATTCCTTTGCACTTTTCTTTGATTTTCAAGCGAAGTACTGGTTAGGCGACGCAACTCAGACCCTTGGAATTTGAATCGTGCAAACCTTTGTATACCTATGGTTTAATGGGATGTAAAAAGCTTAAAGGGGAAATAAAAAAAATCTTTGCAACGTCACTTTCGATTTGAACATCTCACTTTTAAACGAGAAGTAACGTCAGGCAAAAAAATTTGAATGATTTCATAGCGACGTCACATCCGGTTGGAAAATCTCCGTCAACCGGAAGTGACGTATTTCCGGTCGAAAAATGAGATTTTCAAGCCGGTAGTCACGGAGTGCAAGACCCTCGGATACTGGTGCGGTTCCTTAATCGTGCGGATGGTTAAATCTCACCTTGGAAATATTAGCTATTGGTAAAATGCTGTACGCAAATGCTGTATTAAGGTCTTTCGCTCGAAACGATTTTGATCCGTAGTTCTACTTCGACAGGCTTGTGAATAAATGACGAACAAACTAACGTCTGGGTCCATGAAATATAGAATAAACTTTCTTGTCAGCCTTTCAACGGAGCTTATGAGCAGAGACGACCTGAAAGTCTCTTTAAAACCGTTTCCTTCGACTCCTCTTGTTATCACGGATTATGACTAATTGAGGAACCGTGAGAGCCAATGCGAGACCACTGGGGGTTAAATATTTAACGTCGAGGGTAGCACAGAGGAGCGTTCTTCAATGCAGATAACTGAATAATTCGGCGCATCGAAACGAAGAATGGAAGGTGCAAAATATTTTCGGGACCGGAAAAGTCGTATGGAACAAAGTTTCCTGCTAAAGTTTTCGAGTCATTTTCACCTCGTATACACCGCACCAAGAATTATCGATATTTCGTCGGGACTCGTGGCGCGGCAAGATCGGTGATGCGACAAGCTAAACGGGACGGAAACGTCTCGATCTACCATAAACTGACAAATTTAGTAAGTGAATTTCCGCACGGATTGACCGATAAAACATTCTGGTAAATCCCAAAATGTTTTACCGGTCGAAACTTCCTAATTTCGCCACAAAATAGAAACAATCTCTCGGACTTAGTTTTATAATTAGATAAATAGCAGATTAAATGATCAGACACTAAGCATTTCAACCCTTGATTTCCCGACCAGTTATCATCTCCACATAAATCGATCGGACAGTTGAAACTGTTACCAAAAAATGCCAAACTCCAAATGAAACGTTCAGAATGGGTTTCTCTTATCCGCTTGTGTTGCTTTCCACATGCCGCGCGTCACGTGGAAAGCCTACGAACAAAAATGATTAATCGTCGCCGCCCACCGATGTGATTGATCAGGTTTTAAGTACCATATAATATGCATTTTAACTCGTCATTCCCGGACACTTATGAACTTCGCACGAAACGAGCGGTTTAAACTCCCATGAAAAACGTCAAACTCCAAGCTAAAAACGATCGCGATGAGTTTCACTCGTCGCATCGTTAGATCGCCGGTATGCATTATGTGAGAACCCTTTTAGGACGATGCACATGAAAAGCATCGAATCGACCACGAACGCCGGACCAGAGAGCGGGAAGGACAGGGGTGAGAAAAGCTCGCAAGGTCTAGCGGAGCGTGTCGAGCTCTGGAGAGTGCAGTGGGTCCATCCGATTTCACGTACTTTCCGCCCTATGGGACTCGATAGCACGCTCGTGTGATCATATACCGTCCAGCGTGGAGCTGGCGGCAAAGCTTTAGGCATCCTGACCGTGCAGCGGTGGTTATACCTGCGCTTTGGGAGCATGGGGCGCACGTTGGTACGGGTGCGCGAGCGCACGGCTCGGAACAGGGCTATCGACCCTCTTCCAACATGTACGAGACGCCGAGAGAGAAACCCTGTACAACCATCTCGTCCGCATCAGCCACGAGGTTCGCCGTTCTGTGACTGCGAACCCGCTGGCCCGTATCCCTGTTTTACTCTCCGGTTTCCACTTGCTCCCTATGGCAACTGAGTTAGCAACCGGCATTAGGTACCAGACCGGCAATCGTCGAGTGTACCGAGTACATTCGCGGCCGCGAGGGGGAAAAACGTAACTGCACGTGTGCACATCGAGGTGCACAGTGAAGTGTGTTCTCGCCCCGGCAATTTATCGAATTACACCCCCTTGCGTTCACCGGAGCTCCGAACCGAGGTCGAAACTTGGCCGATTATAACCGGGAATGATGCGCCTGGATTGTTGGACCGCCTGTTCTCCATGTATTGGGCGGAACAGGACGGACCTTCGGAGGACTGCTTTGTGGGCATGTGTCCGTCCGTTGTCGCCGGGAATTTTGACGAAATTGTATGCCGGACCTATGCGATTCCAAGGATGCGGGCACAGGTGGGCTTAACTGCACTCGTTCCGATGCCAACCGAGCAACATTCAGGGGAGGAAAGGGCCGGCGTGGGAAAGCGGTGTTGGCCAACTTCGGTACCAACGTGCCATCGAGCTTCGTCTGCTTCAATTAAACTTCACTGTGCTTCAATGAAATTCTTTTACACGAGAACACCCAGGCATCCACTCTACTCGGGGAGAAACGTGTTTCCTGTCTGTTGGCCCGGAAATACACTTTGTTTTCTGGGTCTGCTCTTAAGTAGCCTTGAGCTCACGTCGACCTTCCGGTCGATTCGGGATAAGCCGAGTTCCACCAACTTCTCAGCCTCCAGCCACGATTTTAGGATTCTCTGGATTCTTGCTGTTTTCCGCACGACCCGATGCACCGGGTGCACCTAAATAACCTCGCAGACTTGAACCGGAGATCCGTCGCGATACTCGGGACGTCAGATTGTTCTTGTCCAATGAAATTCTTTTTACTGCTCGAGTCTCCTACGAATTTTGGGTGCCACAGTTTCGACTCCAAACTCAAATCCATCGTGTTGAACTTGGATTTGACGTCGATTCGGAGTGATGAAAATAAATGGCACAAATGGCTCATGGTTGGCCAAGGGACGTGACTGCACGTTTAAAAAAGAAATTGGTATGTTACCACGTAAGTTCGATGTCATGAAAAAGTCGTAAAAGCACGTTCCAACACTGCGACCCTGGTTCTTACACCCTTCGCTTTCGTAAAATCCTGGAAAAACTCGCCCACTACCGGTGACCGAGCGGACGGGGAAAAAGGTGTTGGAAGCGAGTTTTTCAACTCGTTTCGTCGGGATTGGTAGTTAAAATATGCGTAATATTTTCTGCAGGGCAGGGCAAAACGAGCTCGTATCCTCCATCCATCTGGGAGAAGACGTCTTTTTTTACTCCCCCCTCCCTGCGGAAAGTTGGTAAAAACGATCCGTTTTGCCCCGCTCCTCCCTACGTAACGATTGTTCGAATTCGCACGTTGGCACACGAAACGTGTCGTTCGTAAAGTCACCGGTGGAAAATCCGCTGGATAGCACACAGTCGTTAAACGTGAGCTGGTACTCTCTTTTCATACCCTCGTTGCCCCCTCCCCCTTCCCTCTCCCCCTCATAACCCGACGTCTTCCGCAACGGTAAGTGCAAAGTGTGTGTGTGCTCTCCAGCTTTATACGTACCCGATACTGTATTACCGTACAGTGGAACACACATACAGAGACGCACCACTTGTGGATTCAATTGTTAAATCGCTGAAACGAGATAAAGGAAACGCGCTGCAGAGACAGATAGAAAATAATAAAAATAAAGATACAGAAATAAAACTTTCAAGTTTTGTATGCATTGTCGATCGGTAAAACTGTCGGTGCGACGCTTCGCTAGTTATTCCTTCCCCGAAGACGGTCTTGCCGATTGCTAATAAATAAAAAACCAAGTAGTGAATTTATAAAGACCGACTCGTAGCGGAAATTGAATCGATCTCGGTGATTCCGAAAGCGTATCGATGGAGTGGGATTACAGCTCGAGAGTCGAGCGGAGACGTTTAACGAGTTGCGCGAAAGATATGCATGAAATTCAAACGACAGGAGAGGTATATAGCGTGATGGTGGTGAATATAGCCCACCCCGATCGCCAAGTATAGCCGATCAGGCCAATAATATATGGACCGGGCCATATTCACCCCTTTTACTCTGTATTAATTTTTTACGTACATATATATATATACATGTTGAAATAGTCTATTCTCGATGTCCCGGATAAATTCGGTTAATTAAAATACTCGTTACGGATATGGCGTTGGTGAAGATCCGGCGGAGGGAAATCGATACCTATCGCGAGTTAAAGTTGGAAAATGTTGCTGCCACCGTTGCGCCCGGTAGAACGTGCTATACAAGAAAAATAAAAATTGCAAATCCGTTTCGATCCTGAACGGTAAGACCGGGAACGGTGGTATCGGAAGAGCGACGCGGCTTCGAATGAAATTTAATTACTCTCGAAACAGCGAGAGGCATTATCTCCTCCCGCTTCGACTGCGACTTTTCAGGACGAAGCATTTTTTTAAACCCTTCAAAATGAGAAAACCGTACAATGACAAAATATAGCGATTCGCGGCGGTGGGTTGACAACCCGGAAGCTTTTCAATATCGAGAGAACAATGAACGCCGGCCGCTTCGTTTAAACAGCGTCAACCGGCACATTGTCGAAAATTTATTCGAGGCCCGAGACCGAGCAATTTCCTGCTTTTGCTCGTTATTCATGCGCATCCGACAGACGCACATTGAACGACCACTTCCTTGCGTGAAGCATTTAAAGCAATTTTGTTTTTTATATTAAATAAATTCACAATAAATTTTAAGGAATTTTGTTTTTTTTTATGTTAAATAAATTCACAATAAATTTCAAGGAATTTTTTTAAATATTAAATAAATTCGCGCGATATCTTTTTCGGTCATTTCGACCGCAGTGTACTCGATGCTGAGCGGATGTCGAGAGACGGTGAAAGTAATTATATTTTCAGTGTCGGCTCAAAGGCTCACGGAGAAAATCTAACGAGTATATACATATATGTACACTCATATGTATGTACATATATGTGGGTGGGATCGATATGCCGAATCCCTCGAGCAGCGAGGTAGAAGCACCCGAACCCTTATCGTCTGCCAACACTGCCGGGAATATAATACATTATTACGAGTCTCCTCGCTCCGCACCGCTCGCCTCGGGCAGCGCTTCGAGGAAATGTGTAAGCGCTTCAAACTGCCACGGGGAGCTTTTGGCAGAATATTACATTGACCGAAGTTTTCCGGGACGCATATAGGCAGATAATGGTTTCAGCAGGTACCGTCCCAGATAGTACGCCTTGAATATTAGATACAGTAATTTATGTTAAAAGTACCGATTCTACGAAAAATTTACGAATTTAAGAATTGTTCTGTAAAGTAAAAAAAAATACCCTGTTTTAATGACAAGATCACTGGACTCAATAAAAATGCGTCGAAAAATGTAACTTTTGAAACATTAACTTTTTCATTTTTCGCATCTAAACCACAAAATGTTTCGATGAGACTACCTTGAAAAAACGTCCGTTACTAATTTTTGTCAGAATTTAAAAAAATTATAAAAAGAATAATATAGTTTTAAAAATTATACGTCGATCGGCCGTATCGATTTCCCTGCAAACAAGGTCAAAAATATTCATCACAGTCAAAGTAACCTTAGGGCGAAGACAGCGTAAGTAAAACCATGTATGGTCATCCAGAATAAAAAAAAATAGTTTAATCCACGTCGAGATCGTTAAAAACTATCCCAGTTCGGTCTAAACTTCCTTTAAATCCAGTAAAAACGAAGTGTAACTTGTCAGATTATTAAACTAACAGCAGGAATCCAAGTCCCTTAAAAAGAGCTTAGCAAAAAGATGCTTTAGCGACTAAATTGTCTTTAGTCGCTATATGGATCAGTTAATCTCGCTTATCAAATAATTGCTTCCAATTAGAAGCTCACGGAGAGTGTGTCGACTGGCCGTGCTGTAGTTAAAGTGGCTTGAATCATCAGCAGCAGCATAAGCAGCAGAAGCGGCAAGAGCCTCGTGCGAGAGAAAAGCAATTCCACGGGAAAATAATAAATGTCGGGGGCGGTAGCGTCTTCTTGAATTGAAAGGCGTTGCCGGCCGGTCGGAAGGCTATTCAACTTCTCTCCCGCTCGTCTCTCGCAATCCCTCACTGCCGTCTCCGTTCCTCTCTCGTCGCTCGACGTTTCGGATGCACCCTGTAGACGTGAATTTACAATCCACCGTTATCCTGCACCGTTCCCCCCATACAGATATACGCCGAATGAAAGGGAAAAAATAAAAAATAAAAAAAAATTAAGCGCGTTCGCCGAGAGAGGAAGAGTACGGGAGTGAAAGATAGAGCTCCTTTCTAAAGACATGTTTCGCGAGAGAACTATTTAAAGAGCAAAAAAAAAAATGAAGCCTACACCGCCTGCCTGGAAAAATCCATTCATATCCAGTCTCGGCCCCTCCTTACAAAATACTTGCATATAGATATAAACATATCGCACAAGAAGCTTTTACCGCCCACTAAATTAAACATTCACGAGCGAATTTTTCTCACTTGCAATTTTTTTTTTTCATTCATACACAGTGCTTAATATATACGTCGAAATTTTTGTCGCTTACCCGAGGCAATACAAAAAAATGTTTCGAGATCGAGCCGGTGACAACAATGGAAGGCGTGCCATTGAAAATTTAACGAGGAAGAAAACGAAAACGCTAGCAACGAAATAATCGGGATCGCGTTCTTAAAGACAATCCCGTTGAATATGTATATATATACATATATATATATTTTTTCTTCCTCGAGTCGTCAAGCCAGTAGCGTAGCATAACACGCTTAAGAGAGCGAGAGCGACGGCGGCGAGCAACAGGAGCAACAGGTAAAAGTAATTTGCTAAGAATCGCATGCCCGCAATTATTTGTTCTCGCGTTTCGACTTGGCTTCGGGCGCGAACGAGGCACACCGAGACGACTCTCGCTCCCCGACCCTTCCGAGGCAAAAAGTTAACTGCCATTCGTGTTCGGTATTCGAGACAGAATGTGAGCCAACGAGCCGAATACCAGGCCGGAGATGTTCGAGTACGCCGGTAAAAAAAAAAGAAGAAAAAAACTAAACAATTTTTTTTAGAACGAACCGCACGTTTCGTTTTTCACGCGACGAATTCCGATTAAAGGTGGGAGTGGATGCGGGTGTTTTCACGTGTCCGTGCATAACTGGGCTTTATCTACCGATTATTACCGAGGAGTTGGGCGAGAGGTTATTTTTCCCAATGACGCGACAGTTTTTGCAAGCTTTGAGAAAAAATCGAATAATCCACTATACGTTGTGATCAAAGTTTCACTAAGTTTGGGAGGAGAAGGGCTTTTCTTAGGAAGAAATTTGAAAAAAGCGTAAGTACACTCCGTGCAGTAATCATTGTAATTATTGTCAGCCAACGAGCCGAATACCATGCCAGAGACGTTCCAATTACAACAATACAAAAAGAAGAAAAAAAAAATAAAACAACAATTTTGTTAGAACCAACCGCACGTTTCGTTTTCTATGCGAATTCCGATTAAATATGGGAGTGGATGCGGGTGTTTCACATGGCCGTGTATAACTGGGCTTTATCTACTGATTATTACCGACGAGTCGGGCGAGAGGCCCGATAGGGTAATTTTTCCCAACGACGCGACAGTTTTTGCAAGCTTTGAGAAAAAAGCGAATAATCTTCTGTACGTTGTGATTAAAGTTTCGGTAAGTTTGGGAAGGGAAGGGCTTTTCTTAGGAAGAAATTTGAAAAAAGCGTAAGTAAATTTGAAAAAGCGTAAGTGAATTTGAAAAAAGCGTAAGTAAATTTGAAAAAAGCGTAAGTAAATTTGAAAAAAGCACTCCATGCAGTAATTATTGTAATTATTGTCAGCCAACGAGCCGAATACCAGGCCAGAGATGTCCGAGTACAACGGTAAAAAAAAGAAGATAAAAACTATAACAACATTTTTTTAGAACGAACCGCGCGTTTCGTTTTCCACGCGACGAATTCCGATTAAATGTGGGATTGGATGCGAGTGTTTTCACGTGTCCGTGCATAACCGGGCTTTATCTACTGATTATTACCGGTGAGTCGAGCGAGAGGCATGCACGCGGCAGAGGATAATGCACTCGCGTTGCAACCGCGATAACTCCCGGAGAATCGTTCTTGCGCAAGATTGTGAGTTGCCGGTAACTAACACGAGTGTCATATGAGGGCTGGCCGATGGTCGGAGAGCGCTGAGGCCCGTAACGCACGGGAAGTTAATATATAATATATAGAGCGGGCGAGGAACGCGGACGAGTAACACGCGCGAGTTACGCGATTGATGCACCCTCCGCACTCGCGCGAGCATGCGCCTCGGAGAGTCCGTTGTAACAGTACATACGTGTGTTATATCGGACATACATGTGCACGGTGAAATATGTATGTATCAAGGTATGCACACGACGGACAAGAGTAACGGACGAGCCCGACGAGGTGGGAACGTAACAGGAGCGTGTACAAATTATGCGTGTGAAAAACGGAAATGTGACGTGACGTTGGCCGATGCAAATACCAGCATGCGATGCCATCATAAATACGAGTGGACGTACGATATTACGCGTGTGCGCCTGAATTATGTGTACGCATATCAAGGAGATTTTCATGAGGATAGATAAAATATACTGATAAGGTTTTACATTTTTTTTTTTTTTTTGCAAAAACGTATAATTTTTGGAGTTTTGTACCACAAAGTAGGGTAAATAAATTTGGAGTTAACTATCCTCAAATTGCGACGCCAATTACTATTTTTAACTATTTTCAAAATACAGTTGGTTCTAGGTTAATGTTTCTTTTTTTAAGAAATAGAAGACCCGTTTGATCATAGAGAATTAATTTCGAGCGACATGAAAAACGGAAATGTGACGTGACGTTGGCCGCTGCAAATTCCAGCATGCGATGCAATGATGAATACGAGTGTGCGCACGGTATTACGTGTATGCGTACGCATATCGAGGAATTATTGCTGAGGGTAGCAAGAAATATACAGGTCATTTTTTACATCTTTTTTTTGCAAAAAGTTATAATTTTCGGGATTTCGTGCCGCAAAATCGGTCGAATGTGTATCGAATAAATTTGCAATCAACTGTCCTCAAAGGGCGACGCTAATGACTACTTTTAACTACATTCGAAATGCAGTTGGCTCTGGGACAATATCAATTTTGTTTGTAAGAACAAAGAGATCCGTTTGATCGAAGCGAATTGATTTCAAGCGAAATGAAATTTGTTTGTATTATTCGAGTAAACGTTTGTTTCGATTAAATAAATTTAATTACACTCGGTTGACCGCTTTAGCGACAATCTATATTTGAATGTATGAATATTTGAATGCCATAAATTATTACCTTATGGTGGATATGCGATATGTTGTTCGGAATGCTGGATAATACAGCTCAGTCTTCTGTGCGAGTAATGCAGCTTCGTGATCGGTGTAAACGGGGCGTTGATTAACGAAGATAAATGATTTCTTTCTACGCAACAAGATGGCACGTCGATGATGCTGTTCACCCTGATAATCTCGTGCAACACCATCGCAATCGCCTTTTTTTGTTTAAACGTGCGACAACCACCGACGATTTATCTCGCAATCGCGGTCACGCTCCGTTAATTTCCTTGTTACTTTAATTTTTTAAATTTCTCATTGTATTATCATTGTTATTATTATGCCCCATCGTGCGCAGCTCGGAATGCAATACGAGGCGTCGTCCGTACAATGCCACAGTTTCAGAGCGATTCATTCGATGCTATTCATTACGTGTGCGACACATCACGCTCCCTTTCGCATTGTCGCGCATGAATGAAAACAAGCTCAGTCAGCTCGTTCGCGACGGAACAGTGAGGAAAATTATCACTCCTCCATTCTCCCTTCATTAACCCCTATACGCTTTTTTATTTTTTTATATTATTCGATGCTCTTTTTTAATTTCATTATTCCTCGTTAACATTTCTTTAATTTCAATTTGCTCGATAACAAAATATCCGACGGTAAATTTTTTGTATTCCCGTCGATACTTCGCACACCCGATCGCCCGGTCTTCGGACGGTCCGAGAGTTCGACACTTGTTCGGAGGAGTAATATCCGATTATCCAGCCCGTCTGATCGAGACTGACCGTAACTACTGAACGGAGCGCGTCCCAGTAGTCACGATCCACGCTGCACACTGGCCGACTCCATAATAATTCGCTATCGGGTATTTACGCACCGTGGCCGACTAGGTTGGTTACACGTCTCTCGCGGTGTATCCTCGGCATAGTGGTCGTAGTAGTAGTGGAAGGAGTAACAGGGGTAGCGGTGGCCGCCGGTCGTAAGTAGTAAAAGCCTGTCACGATCCGGCGCGCGACACTCGCGCTCACGGCGTCTGCCTATACAGTTATGTAGTAGTACCAGCAGCAAGCGGTAGTAGTAGTAACTCCCACGTTACGATACCGCGTATATATGACGGTGACCCTGCTCCCTCCCTCGTCCCACCGGCTCTCCTCGTCCAACCTCGCAGTTTTCCTTGGCTCCGTCCTCGCCTCCGTTACGAGACGATCTCAGCCTCCTTTGCCGTACCGAAAATCGTGCTCCGTCGAGCCTTCGAAAACTCGACCTTCTCACTGATATGCACCGACCGTTCGATCATCTCTCACGGAGCTTTTCCTCTCGTTTCAGGCTCGACAACCGATTTCGTCACTGCTAATTCCATGGAGTAAAAATACGTGCTCCGAAGAAAAATGACAAATGACAAAATTTAAAGAAAAAAAATCGCAGAGAATATCAATCGATTGGTTTTTTACTTATAAAAGGAAGCTCTCGCGTCAATGAAGCACACGTTCCGAGGACGCACCGAACACACGAGCGGTCCGTGTGTGGCGATAAAACGAAAGTGGTCACGTTTCTTGGTAGGAGGGAAAAGTCTCACTGTCTCTCGCGGTTTCCTCCTATCGTTTGTCCGCCTCTTTCGCACAGACGTTAGAGTCTCGTCGACGCAGCGGAGCAGCGATAACGACAATGTCTCTTCGTTAATGATAACGATAACGATCCGCGTGACGCTGGCATACGTGAGTCGATGTGTGCGAGAAGGATTCGTGCTTTACGCGTCGCGCTGCAGAGGAATCTCCTCGTATGTTTACGTCCCACCATGATGGTCACTGGTGGTGGTGCTGCTGCTGCTGGTGCTGCTGCTGCTGCTGATATCTTGGATACGCGTCGCTTCGATTCACCCCTTTTCTCGACGTGCTCTCGGGGCTCCGTCTCGCATTGTCTCGATGCGAGGTCGTTCCCGATCCCCTCACGCTTCTCACCGGCGACGACTTCATCCTTACTCGTCACGCCGACGATTTTCCTTGTCAACTATTCCACCGAGAGCTCCTCGCGCTTGTCGCACGTTTTTTGTTTCTTTTCTTTTTTTTGTTTTTTTTTTTGTTGTGTCGTTCGTTCTATGTCTCTTCGTTTGTTTTGTCGACGCACTGGAGTTTCGTTTTCCAACTGTCCGTCCGTCCGTCAGGCACAGCGGGGGGGTGAGAACCTTCGTCTCCTCGCGGTTCGTGTCCACACGCTATCACACACAGGGGCGACTAACCGAGGTGGAGGCGGATTGTGGGGGGGTAGTTCGACGGCGACGGGGGAGGGGAGGGGGTCTGTGTCAGCAGCAGTAACCTCCTGCCGCTACTACTACCGGGGGGAGGGGGACGAGAGAGCGGCTTGGCTTCACTCTCGCAAACGTGCGAGGACACGGTGCGCCGCGGCCTGACGCTACCCTCCGACTACCCTAAGGTCGAGGGTGGAACTAGCGCCACGCCCTCCGAGCAGGTGGCAGCACTGCACGCGGGCGCCTCTCCGGATGAAAACTGGCGTACCGCTATAGCTTGCGGACGATTATGAGGGAGGGGGGTGCGGCGAGGAGGGTGCGCGAGAGGCGAAATTTCTCAAGGTATACGAGCGAAGTCCGCGGGACACATGGGCTTCTTCGTGAGATATATATATATATATATATATATATATGCATAGGACTGGACAATAAGGGGGGGGGGGAGTTTATATTTTAGCGAATATATTATTGGCTTAAGGGGATGATTTATAGATGGTCGAGACGGGCAGATGTTATTCAATATCTTTGGATTAATTCGATTCTACGAAGATACATTGTCTTGAACCTCACGAAGACTTCTGAGTAAACTTTGAAATAGACGGAACTGACTACATGAATTGGAACGTCGATTTTCAGGATAGATTTATCGTTTTATCGTGCGGTAAATGGTTAATGAATTATGACTTTTTATGATCTCCGGTCAATCGGGTAACTTTTCTCAATGTACGCGACAGTTTTCGCAAGCTTTGGGAAGAGAGCGAATAATTCACTGGAAGTTGTGATTAAAGTTTCGAGGAAGAAATTTGAATGAAGTGTAAGTACACTCTGTGAAGTAATTATTTGAAGTGAAGCTGCGAAGAATTTTGAATTCTTCTCCACTGAGACGAGGGACGGGAAATAGTCGGGAAAAGTTTAACGGAAGACAAGCAGAGTTTCCTGAAAGCTTTGTGAAACGAGTCGTCGTGCAGTGCGCGACTTCCTCACAGTAACTTGACGGCTAGAGTCTTAATGTTACTCTTGCGCTAGATTTATTCGCAAGAGCCATACGCATGTCCCGCTTGGCGTGCCGAGAGTTTGCCGACTGAGAATGCACGACTTTGGTTGAGCAAACGGCGAGATTGACTTTTCGACCCGGTCAAGTCGCCTCTACAAGCGTTATATACAATCCCTTCGCTCAATCTCGCGTTTCGCGGCAACGCTACGTGTAGATATAGATACATATATGTATATGTACACTGTAAAAAATTTTTTTTGAAAATTAATGAACGGTATTGGAAGCTTTTTTACATAAACAGTTTCTGAAATTTCAAACACATGTGTGTTGCAATTTTACAGTAAAATTTGTATTT